>JAGXJF010003789.1:0-226358 GCA_019208055.1 Stipa capillata | reverse complement strand
ATGAAAGAACCAAAATGTCGCCTAGAGGAGGGGGTGAATAGGCAATCAAAACTTCTAATCAATTTAAGCCAATTTAAATGCGGAATTAAACTATTGGCTATGGACTAGATTATCCACCACGAGAACTAGGTTCAACTAGTGTAACAACAAGTGTATGATTATAAACTTAGAGAGATAAACTAGCAATACAATATGGCAAGCAATTCAATTCTACACAAGATATACAATATAGCAAGAATGAATTGCAAGACAAAATTATCAATATAATGCATGAAAGTAAAGAGACACGGTGACACAAAGATTTATACCGAAGTTCGAGTATCCACCAATACCCTATGTCCTCCATTTGGGGAGCTCGATCACTCGTGATCGAAAGCCGGCTTCCTCTCAAGCCTTATCCCTCGAGGACGTCCGGCGCCTCCTCGACCACTACGGCTAGTTCCTTCCTCCAGTCCGGAGATGGCAAGCTCCACAACCACTTCACAATCTCCGGGGCCCTCCTCACAAGCTTCTTGAGGAGATCACCGAGCTACCACCACCAAGTTGTCTAGGAGTGTGGTGGCCTCCAAGAGTAATAGGCTCCCGAACACGTGCTCGAACGCAATCGATGCCGAATGCTCAAACTCACGCAACTAATGCGCTAAGTGTGGGCTACCAAAGCACCACACACCTCTCTCTTTTCTCACTAAGTCACAAAGACTTTGAATCTCACAAAATATGCTTGGGAGAGTAGAGGAGAGCACTCAAGGGTGGAACACCAAGTTCTAACTCCTCACCAGTCACTGCATAAAGCAAAATGAGCAACCTCCCCCACAAGGAGGGCAAGGGGTATAAATACTCCTCTCCCAAAAATAAACCGTTTGGAGCTCGGCAGCACATCCGGACATTCCGAGGTAACACCCCCGGATACTCTGGATGCACAAATCCAACGGCTACAAACTAGCCGTTGGACTCCTGACACATGGGGAACAACACATCCGGACATTCCAGGGTAACACCCCGGATATTCTGGACACACAAACTCTAACGGCTACAAATTAGCCGTTGGACCCCTGGCACACAGAGAAAAATACGTCTGGACATTCCGGCCCAACCCGGACACTCCGGGCCGACCCGGATACTCCGAGTACTTGGCCGGAGAGCACCTCAAAAACAGCTCAAGACCACCCGGACACTTCGGGACACACCGGACACTCTGGGTAATAGACCCAAAAGCAGCTCAAAACAGAGCCAGACCGGTCAGTCCGCCTCACTAGGCCGGTTAGACCGCCTCTAACTCAGACAGAAACTTAGAACACTAAGATCTATACTTCCGACAAAACACGACCCGCACACATCCTAGGTTTGAGTATCGATAACCGATATGATCGCGCATACACGTCTGGTAGCCCCTCTTGATAATACAAACTATCGAACCTATAACCCGGTCATCCCACCAAACTCCGTGAGACCAGCAAAACTAGAAACCCTAGTATATGGCATACATTTGCCTTGAGCAATCCTTGCCGGACTTGACGAACACACCATCCAAGTCCCGTCGCTTCTCATTGCTCTTCTATGCTCGTCATCAACTTCACTTGAGCTCGATGACAATCTTATCCTCGCTTCTATCTCGATCCTCTCTCAATCTTCGGAAGTTTGATGAAGTCTATATGATAGCTCCACATGCACCAAGCATAGAAGGTTTTCTCTTCACATCATCTTCACTTGTCCAATCTTACTCGGTGGACCACAAGCTTCAAGCACATATCTTCTCATGATGCTCGTCTTGAAACTTGCACGTCTCAAATCGATGACTATCTCCATTTGATATCATCTTCTCGTGGGCTTCATGAACTCGACATCTTGTTGCAAGCCCATGAGTCACACCTAACCCTCACACTTACACAAAGCATATAGCGCATAGGGTTAGTGATCAAAAGCAATATACAATTGCTACCTCATTCGATCACACGAAGCCACAACTAGTGTTCTTCTCTTGAACTCCTAGCATCATGTCTTGATCACCTTGCTCAACTCATGAGCACTTCTTTTTTACCATCGTGAGTCATTGACATGAACTCCTCATCTTGGTCAGCTATTCACTTCAATCCAACTTATGGATTTTTCTTTTAATCCGTTAGCTTAACATATGAGCCTATGGACCCTAACCCCAACACACTTATCACAAAGTAAACAGTTAGTCCATAAATATTATTGACAATAGCATACCTTAGTCATTTGAACCACACAAGTGACTTAGCCTTCATGCTCTATTGTCAATTGTTTCAAGTCCAACTCATGGACTTCCTCTTTATCTTCTACCTTGATCATCTCCGAGATTTTCTTCTTTCTATCTTCTTCTTGATCACATGAGCATTACCTAGAGCTCATTGATCTCGATGCATCTCTTTTACTCTCATGGCATTCTTTAAGAATCCATCTTTCTATCCTCATGCATCACCTATGGAACACAAACTCACAAACAATTCTAAACACAACTGTTAGTCCATATGTATTGTCATTAATTATCAAAACCACACTTAAGGGTTAGATAAACCTTCAGCCCACGTAATTCCAGGGAAGCCCTTCTCACTAACACCTCTACAAGAGCACGCGTATGAACCTCCTCAAAGATCTACGAACGCATAATTTACAACTCCACCTCCTCATTCCCGCACCAGTAAGAAGTTCGTAGTCCATTCTCGGGTTCCAAACAGCATCACTGGCATCTACTAATTTACACGAAAAATTATTATTGCACAAACAAAAATTGTAGATCTCAATGTTTCAACGAATATGAGGAGGAAAAATATTACAAGACTTACCTCTATCATTGCTATCCATCCGCGAAGTACTTCTTCTTCTCCTCCAAAATCAAAACAATTTACTCCGAGATACCAACAATTTTTCGAAAGAACTCAGGGAAGATTAGCTACCTAGTGGGAGCGTCTGCTCACCCATTTAAATAGCAGAAGGGGGTGCAGAGAAGGAAATCGCCACTGGTCTTGACGATTAGGACCAATCGTCACGACACATGGCGATTAGGGGGAATTCGCCACCACCGATGGCGATAGCGCCCAATTGCCACGGGTCGTGGCGATTACAGGCAAATCGCCATGGCGTCTGGCGATTCCATAATAATGAATCGTCGGTGCCCGTGGCAATCGGGCCCTATCGCCATCGGTGGTGGCGATTGGCGATTGGGCCCTATTGTCATCGGTGATGGCGATTTCCCCCTAATCGCCATATGTCGTGACGATTGAGGTCAGTTTTGTAAAAAAGTTTATTGTAATAATATTTCTGAAATTTCTAGATAAAAAATAATATTAAAAAAAACTCGTTGAAATACTCTACAAGCGAACGGGGAGTACACGACAAGGCAACTTTATTTCCGGTAAGATTCGGGCACTGATATACAACTCGAATCTATAGACCAAACAGACGCTTCTGGACTCCATCGGAATTAATAAGCAGATCAATTAACAATTAAATAAAGACACTCGTACAACACCTAGATAGGAGAGAGCTAGTGGTACTACTAAAAGTAGAAGGTGCTAATATAATACACGCTAATCGTGGCCATCCACTAGCCCAGCCGCTCCTTAATTTAATCCTCCCTTGCTAAATCCAGCTACACGTCCAAGATAAGATACGATTTTGCTGGAATTTGTTATTTCTAGTGTCCGTCATCACATGGCTGACCTCCAATCCATGCTAATTTGCTAGCTAGAACCAACAGCAGCAGTACACGTAGCGTATATTTGCTTTTAGTTAAGACATGTCTTAAGTTGCTAATACTACTAATTAAATCTAGTAGTGTGATCCATGTCTCACGTACGTACGTACCTGGCCCAACGAACCCCAGCACGCCAGTTCTTCATGCAGCTTGAACCCAACGTATATAAAAACTTCTAATCCGCATAAAAGTTTAGTTACACCAGTGAATTAAACGTGCAAACAAACCAAGAATGGCTATCGTCGAGCTGTTGAATCCATGCAGCACAAGTGAACAACTATACATGTCTTTGTTAGATCGCCATCGCCAGGTGCATGCTCTACGGTACCCGATGTTGCACTTGCTGTAAGTTGTACCTAATGCTTCTACCTCTGTTGACCCATCCTGGACGCTTCTGCGTCCAGATGCAGTGACTGTGATGAAATACTCCTACTACTATGAGGCTATGATCGAGCAACTGGCATGCAGATGAACTCTAGGGATTAGTCAGTGTGTGCATTGTTTAATGGAATTATTATGTCAATCTTTAGAGAGATTGTGATGCATTATTGTATTGATATATAAGCTGTCTGTTTGTCTAAAGAGGGAAAGATTGGTAGATCAGCAGGAGTGTTAGATTATTGGAGGGCGGTGTACGGACGAGTCCAGGTATTTCGAGGGGGTGCCAGCTCATCACGGTCCACGGTCAACGTACGTAGATGGTAAGAGGTGGTGTACTCGTACCAAGACAAGGTTACGATACTTTTTTTGGAAGGTTGTACTCTTTTGGTAACATGCTATTTTGGGCTACTGCAGATTTGGGGCTCCGGGTTATTTTGGTTTTTGAATTAACCCTTTATAATTATTGGACTGTTGATTCTGAGGTTAATTTTCTCAGTGGTGATTGCTAACTGGAATCAGAGCTAGCTCAGCTGCTCAAGAATGGCAGCATGCACAGAAGAGGGTGTCCACAATTCACACTAGCTAGAACATATTGTTAGCTTTGATTTACAGTTAACTAAAGCTGTCCAAATCAGATGATTATGACATATAGTACCATTTTCACTTTTGTAAAGAGTAAAAAGTGTTCTTTTCCATATGAGAGAGAGAGAGAGAGAGAGAGAAAGGGACCATTAGTTCCTGCCTATGGCCTGACCTATCTTGTTGGAGATATGGCCAAAGAGATCGATGGATCGATGGATCTGGTGCCATACCGATTGGTGCAACTGTCATCTCCGCGACAACGAAACCGTACGTGCAATTGCCAACTCCCCGAATTTGACAAGCACGTACGGCTTGGCGTAAGCTCGAGCGAGAAATTAACTACTAGCTGGCTAGCTAATTATTAAAACACGTGATCAAAATGTAGAACCTACGTAGAAGCATTCTCCATGCGGATGACCGTACGTAAAATCGTATATAACATATTACATTAAGCCATTGTCGTCAGTTAAGTCGGCTTCACGAGTCATCTAAGTTCCGTCGATGTCATGAGCCTCACGCCAGAAAACTCATGCTTTATATCATTCTGCATTTACGGAGAGAAAGTTTAAGTTAGTTACATAGAGCCTTATCATTAGTTAATTAGTTATTTTTGTTAGAAAGTTATAACTCGTAGCCAACGGATCGAAGGAGAACAGGAAGCGGGAACTAAATGTCGTCTAGTCGACATCTATTTGTAAAATTATTATAAAGATACATTGAATCTATGTTTACGTGCTTCGTATATTTTGCTGAAAATGTACGTACATTGCCACGGCGATCGATCACGAGCATGACGCGACGTAGATGTATACGTGTCACCGTCGTGAGAGCCCCATAGCTGCTTGTCGGCACTGCATTATCTAACGAGTCACGATAGTTATGTATGATTGGTGAAGTCAACTCCTTTTTTTCGTAGCTAGGTAACTTAGGTAGGGTAGTGCATCAACATCGCAATATAATTAACGTTTGCTTGATCATGTGCATATTTTGAGATCTAATTAACCTATTATTCCTGCTAGGCTTCAACGTAGAGTAGTGGGTCCCACCGTGTCAGCCTCCAGAGATATTTTCCGACATCCCACTGCCGCGCCGGGCCCACACAACCCAGCCTGCTAAGCTGATTGCGCCATTAGGATTAAGCTTAAGCTCGGCATAAAAAGTGGCAAAACCCTCCCTCGCCATTTCATCCCTTTCTCTCGCCCCCACCCCCCCGCCGCCTCTGCCTCCCAGATGAAGGACGCCGGCGGTGCCCAGCACTGGCCCTGCGACTACTGCGCTGAGGCGGCTGCCGCGCTGCACTGCCGCGCCGACGCCGCGCGGCTCTGCGTGGCCTGCGACCGACACGTGCACGCCGCCAACGCGCTCTCGCGGAAGCACGTACGGGCGCCGCTCTGCGCCTGGTGCGCCACGCGGCCCGCCGCGGCTCGCGTGGCCGCCGCGGGGGGAGGAGACCCGGCGTTTCTCTGTGCAGAGTGCGACAGCGGCGCGGCGCGCGTGCCTGTGGAGGGGTTCTCGGGCTGCCCTCGGCGGCCGAGCTCGCCGCGTCCTGGGGGCTCGACCTCCTCCCCGACGGCGCGGGCGGCGGCTGCGGCGGTGGCGACGATGAGGAGGACGCCTTCTTCTCGTCCCTGGACTACTCCATGCTGGCGGTTGACCCCGAGATGCGGGACCTCTACGTGCCCTGCGACCCGCTGAAGGTGCCTGCCTCGGGCGACGGCGCCCGGCCGCTCAAGGGGGAGGCGCTGTGCCACCAGCTCGCGGAGATGGCGCGCCGGGAGGCGGATACTGCGCAGCCACACCAGTACTCGGATCTGAGCCCCCGCACGCCACGCCGGACCCCAGCGGCGCCTAGCGGGCGCATGCCGGAAAAGCAGGCGCCCCCACCGCTGCCTCCTGCTCCCGAGGCGGCGTTTCCGTACACGTCCCTGCTCATGATGGCGCCGGCCAACTGCGCCGACCTCATCGGCAGCGACCGCCTCCGCGACGACGACGAACAACTTCTCTGGGAGTGCACTGCGCCCTCGTCAGTGCCACCCACCCAGGTAAAAGGCATGAGAAAATAATGCGATTTTTTTGCACTTAGTTGCAATTTACGTTGCAATTGTATTGCTAAATCTTTCGTCTTTATGATGAATGACTAATATCAGTTGCATCTGTATTAAAGTAGCCGCACCGTCTTAGCCTAACACGCATTAAGATCACATGGTGGTGAGAAATGGTAGGATCTTTTTTTTCTCAGCTAACAATAGACCATCAAACTAGTCTGTGAAAGGCTCATCAATCACATCTTGCAGTTCGCGATCAATTCCGTTGCTCAATCAGATCGCGAAATGGAGCCGGGGTCGTGATGGGATGGACAAAACGATTTGTTTTGTGATTCATGCTATGGTGCCAGTTCTGAAGCCATCCGTGTCTTTTGTACATGACAGGATGGTTTCCTGCGGTTCTCCTGGCCTATCCTAGGTTTTGTCAGGCAGGAGAACAGAATGGTTTCATCATCTTTGAGTAGAGATAAATTAACCCTTTCGTGCGCTCACCATTTATGACTCGATTCTTTCAAACTTCAAAGGGGAGTAGATTGCAGTTGCAACCAGGTTGTTTTAGGGACATTGAATGCACAAGTTGGCCGATAATGAAAGGTGTATTCTCCTTTACCAATAATACGAATTACATTGAAATTTATGAGGTTGTGTTGCTATCACAATATGGAGAAGTGCACCATATGTGATTTTTCTTGTTACTGCATTCTTCGGAGTATTTGACTTTTTGGAGATGGAATAGATCCTATGATCTGCGCAAACCAGATCAGTAATCGTGATGCACTTGTTGCAATAATATTTATTCAAAACTTCTGACTTTCTACATTTGCATTGCTACCTGTACAGTTTTAATTTACCTGATAAATAGTATTTGAAAGGGTATATGCTTGTAGTGTTGGCGCTGACAAAAGGATATGTTTCAACAAATCACATCCTAGTTATTGCTGTTGCTTCAAAATCTTCTGATTATTCTTCAATCTTACTCTGGAATGTGCTTCTTGTGAAGGGATTCTTTTTGACAGTTCACTACTTGTTATCCGCATGACAGATATGGGATTTTAATTTAGGAAGATCAAGGAATCACAATGAGAACTCTGCACTTGAAGTTGGATTTGGTTCAAACAATGGAGGCTTTGTGATCAAGAGTTATAATGACATGCTGAAGGAAATTTCTTCTGGGACAACGAAAGATCTGGAAGATATTTATGACTCAGGATACTGTGCAGCTGCTGAAGATATCATGTCAACCAATATCTGTCAGTTGCCATCCAAAAATGTAAGCTACCGTCCCCTTTATTCAACGTGTAAACTCTCCCCTATGTCTATCCAGCGCATTCGGCACCTAGTTCACCTAGCATAATAGTGTCAAGCATAGTATTTTCATATTATCCCTGTGCTAGGAAAAGAAGTGCTATTACCTCATGCAGGTGATGACAAGATCATCCATACATCATTTTTTTTCTGCATAGTACTATAACCTTACAACAAGCAGCAAAGTCAAAAACATAATTGCTCTGGCAAAATATGCCTATTGTAGATACGCAGGATCCTCTAGTTTGCAGCCATGCCTTTGACCCCTAGTAAGCTTCTATGATAAAAGCCGTGTGCATTGAGTAATTCAGAGAATTGGTTAAGGATATTTTTATGAATGGTTGATCAAAGCTTCAATGTTCACAAGATACTGATAATGAGCTTCTTGAACTGAACTTGCTTAAAATGTGCTTGTTCATGGGGACACCCATCGATATCCTAGCTGTGTGTGGCGTGGTCATCCCTCTAGTTATTGACTTTCCGGTTGATCGCGTAAAAGATATTTCGCTGATGTTGTTGCACCACTTACTATTCAATGGGTTCAGGCTGCCATGTTCCTAATTTGATCTTACTTTTCAAGGCTGTATCTTGTGAGAGTAGGCTCCGTGGTCCCAAATGGTGAGGACACTTTTAGCTGTTTTAGATCATCGCGATAGTTATGGGCCACCATACAGATCCTTGTTCCATCCTCCTTTGGTCCACCAATTCATGGAGGCATCTTGTTTCTTTATCAAGCATTAAAGGACAATTTTGTCAGCTCTAAGAGCTCACCATATTAGAAAGCCCCACCACGTGTTCTTTGTTTTGCATCGTTGTAGAGAAGTACAGAGTCTCCATCTAGGGCCTTCTCATGGTGATATTTTCTGTATCTGCTCTTGCAGTTACAGTAAACCTTTGCTGATATAGCTCATGTTCTTTGCAGCCGAGCACCGCGAGCAACAAACGGCGGGCTAGCTCATGCGCCTCGACGATTGATGGGCCGACAACCTCTGGGAATCATGTACCTGCTTCAGGGCCCTTGGGGAGCTCTTCCCATGACAGAGGAGGAGGAGCTCTCACCAGGGAGATCTCCTTCGGGGATCAAACTTTAGTCCCTACCGGAGTTGACAGACCAACCACAAAGATCGACAGCGAGACACTTGCGCAGAACAGGGACAGCGCGATGCAGCGGTACAGAGAGAAGAGGAAGAATCGCAGGCATGGACCGGAACTGCCCCTTAATTATCTCCGAGACGGTCCTAATTTTCTCATGGCGCGTTTTGGGTGTTCTCTGCAGGTACGAGAAGCACATCCGATACGAGTCACGGAAGCTGAGGGCGGACACGAGGAAGCGGGTGAAAGGCCGGTTCGTCAAGTCGAACGAGGCTGCGAGTGCTGGCAGCAGTGGAGGATGATCCGATGATGAGCTGCCTCTTCCTGCCCCTCTATGTAGCTTTGGTTTTCCGCGCAGCAGATGGGGCTATTCTCGAAGCTGACAACTAGTGTAGCTATGTCCTGCTCAGCTAAAGTGTTGCGTCGTCGTCTTGAGCATCGTGATTGTCAATTTACACCAGAGGATCATGATCATATCGCGGTGTGCTTTTTGTAAAAGACCTCTCTCTCCTTGTCGTCAGAACTCAGAAAATAGCCAGCTCAATTTTACATTATGATATATGCTTGTGGTGGATCAATTTGGCACTGAATTAATCTACCAGCTGATTAAATTCCAAATTAAACTAGTACACAAATCAACTACTACTACGCAAGACTAGAAAAAATGGCAAGATTGATAGGAGCCTGTACACACAACTAGCGAAACTAAGCAGTGAAGCTGCTCGTCTAGCTGCTGCTTCTCGAGCTAGCTAGTGAGGTGTTGCTGTGTGTAAGTAAGGAAGCAGATGGTGTGCTAAGCTAGTATCTGGCGAGCGTCCTGCGGTAGCGGGAGAGGGTGCAGGCGACGCCGAGCGAGAGGAAGGCGGCGAAGGAGAGCGCGAGCGCGACGGCGCCGACGTCGCAGTACCTCCGGTAGAGGCGGCACACCGCGAACCACCCGCTGGCCTTGTTCCCCCACATGGCCACCGACCCGATCGCCCCAGCCCCCGCCGTCGCCGCCGTCTGCAGGTTCGCCACCACCTGCAAAACATACCACACAAACCGGCGACGCCGGGCCGTCGTTCCTCAAGACGATGAGCCCAATGGAATGATGGATACATGTACGCACATGATCGAGCATGCATGCATGGGTTAGTAGTACCAGATCGAGGTGGTGCAGCCAGCCCTTGTCGATGAGTTTCTTGGCGAAGATCGCTGTCAGCAGCGAGTAGGCGGCGAACAAGAAGTTGGTCGCCACGAAAGCCCTGATATACGATCAAAACAAGAATCGATCAAACAACACGGCCGAGACATTGATTGATCTGATAGATCGATGAAGAACGCATGCATTACATTGCATGGGGATGGATTGGTCAGTATGTACGTACACCCAGACGTCGAACATGGTGAAGTTGACCTCGATGCCCCACCGGTCCTGCCTGTTGGTCACGACGAGGACGGCGGCGGCCAGCGACGCGGCGAAGGCCCCGCCGCGCAGCGCGACGGTGGCCGTGACGTGGGCGGCGGAGGTGACCTTCACGGCCGTGTTCTGTGACTGTGACTCCAGCTCCACCATGGTCGATCTGCCGGCGACGGTGGCGCGACAGGTCATGCGGCGCCGGAAGAAACTAAAAGCGATTGGAGACACAGAAAACATGGACGAAACACGGTTGGTTCATATAGAGAGAGAGAGAGATTAATTGTTTCCAAATGTTTGGACACCTGACTAGAGAGAACGAAGACTCTGCAGAGACTTGGTCCGAAACTACTCCGGATGAGTCCCGCGGAGATACGACTCCTCAATCCATGTTCTCCGCTTCAATTCGAACAAAGTGAATTTTTACTTGAAAATTTGAAGATAGATGAACTAAGAACTAACTCCTTGAAATTTTTTTACTTTTCTTTGCATGTTAATTTGGTGCTGGAACCAATTTACTTTGTGAAATTAACCGCAATTGAGTTTTCATCTGATATGTAGCCGAGATCGCAAGCCGGAATTCTTGTAGTTCAAGACACACGGACAACGACCTTCAAATGTTTCGAAGCCAACAGGAAAACCACAACGTAGTTTGTGCACACGAGAAAGTAGAACTATCCCTCAAAAAACAAAAGAAAGTAGAACTAAATGAGGCATTTTGTTGGAAGATTAAACCTGTACAATTTGCTGGTGATGATAAACACAGGGGACTGATGGCAAGTTAGTGAGGATAAAGATATGTACATAGATATTTTCCATGCGCCACAAAGCTAGCTATACCAGACATCACAAGCAAATTTTCAGTTGCATATGTCAAAGTACTTGGGATCAGCAGGGAAATCGTGTTCCACCCGCAGCTGCAACAAGAATGAAGTCCTCCAGTTAAATTTCATGAATTTAACAGATCAAGAAACGAGAGAGCAATCATGAGATAAAGCTATGTAAAAGCTGTGTAAGCTGAACAAATACCTCGCCTTCATCTGAATCCGAGTGCCTCTGAGGAAATACAACTCTAAGATCGTTGTAGAGATAGAATCTTCGCTCCTCAGTCACTGTATTGCCACTTTGTGGTACTGACAGTGGATCAGATTTGCATCGTAGCATTGATTTTGAGGACTTTTTGGAGGCCGGACAAAGAAAGCGCAGATGTAGAGCGTAGCGAAGCACGCCTCCACCTGAACTATCGTTGATCTTAGAAGACGCACAGCAAGATTTCTTTAGACCTGAGTGAAAGTTATCCATCTGACAGCAACAATCATCAGAATCAGTATTATTTTTCTTATTCACAGGAGAGCTAGATTTATCTGATCCCTTCATGTCACTGTCCAATGAGCAACATTTTGTGTTTGCACATCTCTTTTCTGATTCGTCAGTTGAGTTGCAGTTCTGTCCCTGCACGCTGTCTGCAAAGATAAAAGAAATTCATCAGCCACTCGAAATATACAAATGGATTTAGCTATTATTAGTATCAGACTATCAGCTTCTTTACATTCTGAGCATAGAGTTCCTCGTTGTGCATGTTCACTTCCACATGAGACAGACTGAGCTTTGGGGCCAACGTTAGTGTTATTGGCCTTGCTTTCTTCTTTCATTAAATTAGAGGGAGAAACAGTAGGAGACAGAGTGACCTTTTGCCGCATGAACGTCTGCCTCATTATACAACAAGGGAAATAAGATGAGAAAAGGTGATAAAGAAAACAAAACCAGGTCGCTGTGATTATAAAGACAGGCTTCAGACATAAGACAATAAATCCTTCGAAAGAAAACGGGAACATGTTCCATGCATGCCGCGATGCTTTTTAAGTTCAGATATGCACGCACTAAATGATGAATACCTGTACTGTGCCAGTCTCCAACTTAGGTTCGCTATTCCCAGTACTTGAGGGTAAACCACTAAGTGACTGTTGTAATGAATGAGTAATAATGAAAATATGTCATACATGAGAATACACTATGTACACGATCACTTTGGCATAAACGCTAAGGCTATGCAAAAAGGTTATAGCTCCAAGTTGCAAGCAACCAAGAATTAGATTTAAATTACCTTCGCTCAGCCCAAAAAAAAGAGAGTTAAGTACATATGTATTTTGCTCCCAAGTTTAACCATACCGCAATAGCCTTTTTGAACTTCTAAATACATAATGGAAACATAGTCGGTTAGTCCAAATTTATTGTACCTTGGTTCCAGAAGGCATGTCAGTCAAGTCGTAGTTGCACAAGAAAGTATGAAGTGGAGTCTTCTCGGGGTTGCTCACAACCTGATGAATTAGTTAATTGTTTAACTCAACAGCATGGAAACACATATAACAAGTCAATGAACTTAAACTAGACACAGTTACACTTTCTGTCAAAGTCCAAGAAATTCTGAACATGGATTATCAAATCAGATACCTCACATATGTCTTTGCATTAATATCAAGCACAACTAGAGAAAAAAAGATGCAGCGGATAATATAGAACAAGTATTCCACCAAAAACAAACTGGACAAGAACATATTTGATCTTGAGCTAAGGATGAAGCAATTTATTACCAGTTGTATGCGCCCCTTAGCAGGGATGCGTAAACGACTCTTCGCTGATCGTGAATCATTGTTACTAAGGCTTCTTTGAAGTTTTGGGCTTTTGCTGTTAGTTGCACTTGCAGACAACCTCCCAGCAAGATCAATAGAAGAATAGTACAATAAGGAGCTATCCTCATCGATGCTTGTTACTGCAAATGGAAGTTTCTGACTTGGTGGAGAGAAGCTACCACCAGCTATATTTAGGACAGCTAAGAAACCATCAATTATCTGCGTTCAAAGAAAAAATGAAATCAAAGTCAACAGCCAACACCCTGGAATTGTAGTACATTCTAGATGGTGAACGGCAAGAATTAGACCTGATTATCTTTTCCATAAGAAAGTCGGCCAGATAAAAGGGACTCCTCAAAGGAGACAACTAGTGACCTGCTTACAGGGAGACTCAAACTTCGTCCATAACCTACTCGGGGAGACGTAGGGGCAGATTCAGAGCTCCAGTTTTGATATCTTCTACATGAACTTCTTTTAGGGGTCATACCATCATATTCATCATGTAATCTGTTAGTTTCTTCTAACACATCTAGCATCCTAATCCCATCGTATCCTCCATTTTCCTTCAAATCTTGAAAATCGTTTTCAATATCTCTCATTATATGCCTTTGAGATCCTGTCATCTTAACTTTGTGTATACGTCTAGGGCTGAGAGGAGACAAAGAGAGCGGAGAGTGTGCTAATTTTGCGCTAGCAGCTAGATGATCATAATAGGACAAGGACTCCTTGCTCCCAAGTAAAGGGCCATCGGTGAAAAAATTAGAAGTATTCCTATTGGCATCCCATTCTGAACTCCAATTGGAGTATCTGGGAGTTGGGCAGGCCTGTGACTCGAAAGAATTGAGGCTTCCAGTGTTTGCTTTTTTATTATCCTGGAAGCCAGGACTGTAAACGTTCCTGCCTGACTCAGAATGTTGAAATCTAATATCACCAGAAGTAATATTCAGCATATCACCGTGGAACTTTCTAGGGAGCACATTTTTCAGTGGAGAGAGCAGTCTTTTCCTTGCCTGAAGTTCATGCTGATCAAATGGTGAATGAAAATTATCAGTGGCCACAGAAGGATGGATTGTGTCTATTTCTGTTGTATCAGAACCTCCAACAGAGTCTGACTCAAAGCCCACAACCCTCATTGTGGGCATATGGACAGCAGGTTCCAGTTTGTGAGAAGTTCTAGAATCTCCATCTCTAGAATCAATTCTTAGTCCTCGGAGGCCTGCAGATCCATCAAAAGCATGGCTATCTCTAAAATACCCGTTTGAGTCATCCGGGACATCTAATGCAGTCTGTCTATTAAAATTACCAATCGACGGGTACGGAACCCTGCCACTTGAGCTTCTTCCAGGAAGCCCATCCAAATCACATGCACCAACGCTTGACACAGGTGTCCTTGATCCTGTATGAACATCTTCAGCTGGAGAAACTTGAGGTAAACCCATTGCAACCAATCTAAGCTACCCCGCGAAAAGGAAGACCCCAAGGATTTGCTCCTATAGTGTACTTATCCAAAAAAAATTGAAGGATTCCTTCAGAATCTTGCTTTTTCAGTAACCAGTACACCAAACTGATGCTCAGACAAATCATCAACTGAAACCGATCACCACCGGAAGGGCAGAACACACATGTTTATCCAACTCAAACCCATCAGAAGTAAGGTTACCATCTTGCCACGACTAGTCATGTCCCCATAGCTACCGCGGCAACTGGAGATGAAGCACAGCTTGGAACCTGAGCAAGCAACCAGGAACCTAGGATGAACCATGCCAGGAGATCATATCACGGCCCTGCAGAAGAGAACTGAAGAGCATTACTTCACTACACTGGCGAACAGAGGCTCAATTAATCCTATTACTTCCCTACACTGATGAACAAAAAGCACAATCAACCTTATTACGTCACTATACTGATGAACAAAAGCTCAATTAATCATGTTACTTTACTACACTGATGAACATAAGCTCAATTAATCCTCGTACTTCACTATACTGATGAACAGAAACTGAATTAATCATATTAACTCACTACACGGACGAACAGAGGCTCCTATTAGTTCACTACACTGATGAACAGAAGCTCAATTAATCCTCTGTGCTATGATTACTATATTTAGCTGAGGAAAAATGAAAGCTGTCAGCTTCTGTTGATGCATCAGAAATAGCAAGTAGGCTCCAAACTAATGATTGCATTTCAATTTTCAAGTAAGCTAAAAGCAGTAGCCCATCCATTACCATGCTATTATTCCATTCCATACTAGACATAAATCAAGGCACAAATGAATATATCATCACCCAGCAAACTAATATATATATAGACTTAAACCTCAAAATTAGACAACCAAACCCCCGTCTATTGAAAGAAGGAACATGGCAGCAGCACAAATTTACAAAACTGAATCCACAAATTTGGGGAAGATACAGAAGCAACCGAGGGCCGTCACCCGTCACCGTATTAATGATCGAGATAAAGAACCCAAATTTCCCACAGATAACTGAACAGAACCCAGCAAACCAACGGGAATCGCAGAAATCCAAGACAGCAATAGCTGAATCGATGGAGGAACCTGCCTGTCCGTGAAACCAGACCGAGTAACCAACCACATGGCCGCCAAATCGGATTGGGCCTTCCGCGATTGGGGCTGCTTTGATCTGACGACCAGAAATCCGCCCAAGAAAATCCGGATGTGATTTCTGCCGGGTTCTCCCCCAACCTCCTCCTCTCCCCCTCTCTTGCGTTCTTGGCTACTCTTCTCCCTTCTCAAATGGTGGCTATATAATTCTACACGTAACTAAACTACATGGTCCTTGATTAGGGCGCTAAAAAACGATATTTTTAAGCGCAAAACGGTGGGATAGTACTAGCAGCAGCATCTGGTTGTTTCCAATCAGGTAGGCTGTTTTGGCTTTGCTTCTGTTCTTGCTCGCTTGTTTCTTTTCTTCTCCAATGGATAAAAGTTTTCGCGTCTTGTTTCCGTCCCTTCCTTTTTTAAGCATATAGGTCCCTCTTGTTCTGTAAATTCAGTTTTTGGGCAGTGATGCGGCAGTTGTGCTGCAGCGGTAATCCAGCGGCTTATAACCAAGCTTTAATTTGTTACCGCCAAACATGTGAGGTACCGCTGTATCGTAGATTAGATATTTATTTTGATGTTCAATCATTAACATTATTATATGATATTCACAAACAAATAACGGAATTATAAAGATGTCATCAATATTCAAAAGAGACGACTTACCCAATTAGTGATTCCAAAATATAAAGCACGAATCGTTAAGGGCTCTAATGTCTCCACTCCCTAATGTTGCATTGCTATTCCAACCACCCACAAACACTCCATAAGCATCAACGTGTTAGTCATAAGTAAACTGAACATGTACAGATGAATGTACGATAAACTAGATAGAAACGATTTCAAGAGGCTAGGGTAGGAGATGGGAGTAACATTCAGATCATTCATGTGTTTTTATCATTTGCTTCATACATAATTCTTTTTGCTATTTGTTATTTTCCACTTCAGTTACTACGTTGTGTATTATGTATAATATCGTCTATGCCATTTTATCATTATACTTGTCTTTCAACAGACAGTGTTAATCCTTCAATATCATCGCAAGTTCAACCACCGGTGTTCACTTCTCATGAGCAGTGTGAATAAACTAGCCTTGAAAAATCGCACTAAAAGGAAAAATAGCGACACATAAAATGTTTCATTTTGAAGGACTTATCTGTAATATATGTGGAGAAAAGAAAAAATGATAAAATGTACCGAAGAACGTGGGCCCACTGCATCCGTACTTTCTACTTTCGCATCAAATCTAAAGGATCAGAATAATTGGGGCCCCGTCCGAATGTACCTGGTCCGTTCCTCGCCTCTTGCCCATGATTTTTCCATTTCGTGTCTCTTAGCTCAAGGTGCTTGATATTTTTGCATAATCTTGATGTTAAAAAGGATGATGAAGAAGCTGTCATTTGAGATTTGGCTTGTGGCACAGGGCTGTCCACTACCGCAAACAGCGTCCAAAAGGTGATGGAGCTATCCACCTGTGGATTAGGAATGAGTGAGAGAGAGACTGCCTGATCCACCAATTATGGGCTAGGAATGATAAGCTTCTACAGATTAGTGAGAGATTATCAAATGAGGGATCCCTTTCTCATACGTGTGACAAAATTTGGTAGTTTCCAGTGGAAGAATCATGGACAAGGCCAACACCACAGCAATGCAACTTGCTACATGTGTAGCTTTCCCTGGTTCCACCTGTTACTTTCCGTGGATATACTATACCCTGTAGAATCTTGAGTTTCCCAGCACTTGGACGTATCGCTCAGCGACGGCTGGGCCTGTACACTGACCGCCCGTGTAACTTTCAGACTCCAGCATTCGCTCTTGGAACATTTCACAGTTGTCCAGGCACGGGCACGCTCGTCATGCAACGATACAGTCGTTTCACTTTACGACTATCATCTACATCAAATCACTCTATGCACACTTTTACCCTAATCATTTATATCAAATCTAACAGATGATGTGGACCGAAAGACTAACAGATCATCCCAACAATTGACATCTTTATAGAAGTAAAGATACATTAATCACACTGCATAGTCACGAAAGGTGCAACAAAATCGTCTACGTGTGATTTGAGAACTTCTGGAGTCCCAGTACTCATGTTATTGACATATCACCCGGTCATGTAAATCTCCAGAAGTCGCATGATTCAAATGTCCCGAGTTCAACCATGAACGGATGCAGCCATCCGACCGCGGCGAAAAGAACGGAAACAACACCTCATGGCGGATCTACAAAATTAGCTCACGCGAGTTGGGGCAATACAATTATGCGATACAATACATCTTTTCTGGACACAGAAGAAAATAGAAGGCCGAGAAACAAAAGGTGCCTTTGAATTAGGCAGTTGCTGCCATTGGTACTGCTCTGTAGCAAGCTCGCTTTGCTGCACGGACAACGTCCTCAACCTGCAAACGTGGCACCAACATTAGTAAACAGAGGAGAAAGAAAGAAACGGTTAATAGCATGATCCTACTTTTAATATGACTGGCTGGTCTGTTTTTTTAATAATCCTGGCTGGTCTGTAGAGTATAAGTTTTTCTTGAATCAACATAATATATAGAGCAAGGCTAACTCAATATGTAGATCATACATTTTTTGGGGATAATTCAACAAATTATAGCCACATCTCCTCTGCCCACCTATATTGCTACAAACATTTAATGAATCCAAACACCATCTCAAGCTCCCATGCCAACGAGTATTCTAGTAAGCTAGATCCCAAAAAACTCCAGCAGTGATGAATGCCTACAAGAGATTATGGGTAGGTACTATGTGTGAAATCTATTAAGAGTGCTACCCAACCCAGATTTACCAGCTATCAACAGCTAGGTCCCTGTCGGGTTCTCCGCTATAAAATAAAAACAGTTGCTATTTCCTTAGTGCTGTCTCACACATTACCCACTAGGCAAGTTCTCAGTTCAACAATGCTATAATTTCATAAATTCCTAATGATGGTGAAGCAAGTTGACAATGACACCAATGCGCAGCATGGCCAAAAAAAAGACATCCATAAACTAAAATAGATGGATGCAAGCAACAAAACTAGAACTCATGGTAAAATTGTGCTATTTCAGTGCTACTCATGAAAACGCTAAGCAATTATCGAATGGAATGAGTTGCTCGACCAGATTTATACAAAATGGAATCCCTAGTTTTTTTTGGATCAAAGCAAAAGAAGCAGCAATGATGACCTGTGGAACAGCCAGCCTCTCCAGGTTTGCAGTATAGGGCATGGGCACATCAGCGCCAGCAATCCTTTCAACTGGTGCGTCAAGATACTCAAAGCTGTCCTCCACAACAGACATGCTGCAAAGAAGATGCATCTCAGAATCCCATGTCCAAGCATATCAGAGTGAGAGAGAGAGAGAGAGAGAGAGAGGACCATATTTCAGCGCCAACCCCGTGTTGTGGGAAGCCTTCTTCGAGAGTTACCAATCTATTGGTTTTCCTAACAGATGCATTGATGGCAGCTCTATCCAATGGTCTAATTGACCGAAGATTGATCACCTGTTAACAGATAATAGTATATAGTAAGGTAACAGTGATAGCATGTAGTTGAAAAGAGTTTTAGTTGCATAATATATTTTGCAATAGGTAACTACCTCAGCACTTATTCCCTCCTTGGACAGTATCTCTGCAGCCTGAAAAATGACTCGGTATGAGAACGTAACCAGAACTAATGATCAAGTATTTGTGTATATAGCGGAAGCAAACTGACATAGATGCTCATTAGATAAATCTACTCACATAAGTAAATCATCTTCAACAGAATCAATTTTCCAAAATGTCTTTTTTTGCCATGTCTACAACACAGCCATATAGGTCCATCTACGAAAACAGTTTCCGGACAGGCCCAAATCCAGAAATAAATTCAGAAGGGCTACGTACAAAATTCATATAGGTTCACGGTGTACGGTTTTTCGCATTCCAGGTGTCACTGTGTTTAATAGCCACAACTTTTTGCAGGAAAAAAAATCATATTCAGTAAACAAATCAGTCTTTGCTAATAGTACTACTGGGTCAAGTTTCACTAACAGACAATGTAAGTCGCATAAGGCCTGAATACCTGATGGACAACAAAGTAAACACAGCTATTAGCACCTTATTCTTTCTTTTGCTTAAGAAGTATAGTATTCACACACCTGAAGGGCGTACCCAACCATCTTCGAGAATGCAGTAATTGTAACATCTTTTCCTTCTCGTTCTATCTGCAGACCAAAAAAAAAGGTAAGCCAACAAAAATAAGCCTGTGCTAGCAACCCATAAAAATATACCTGAAAAAAAGATTAAAATCTTCCTGACCACTGCATAAATACAAGAAACATACCTTAGCCTTGCCGATTGGAAGACTGAAGCTAGAATCAAGTACTTCAGCAGAAACAGGAAATGATTCACCATAACTGTAGAAAAAAACACATGATACAATGAAATGGCAACTTGAATGTGGAGAAAATAACTGAGTGGGACAAGTATTGCATACAGCAGTTCATTTTCCAGGAAAATAACAGGGTCTGGATCCCTGATTGCTGCTTTTAGCAAGCCTCGAGCATCTTCTGCAGAATAAGGAGCTAGGACCTTCAATCCTGGAACATGTGCATACCAAGCGGCATAGCACTGCATACCAAGTCAGTTAGTATTGCATTGAAGAAGAATAAGAGTTCCACCACTTGAATGCAATAAGATATTATGCATCTTACAAGTTTGAAGCACACTAAGCTTATATCTCTTACAATTCAATAGATTTTTTATAGATAATGTGGTAAATAAGTCGTATATTGAACAATTTTGGCCTTCAGTGTCCTCTCAATAGAAGAAGTAGAATAAGGATGGTGAAGGGCACACGGATAAATATGTATAAGTTTCTGCCACAAACCTGTGAGTGTTGAGCACCGACTCCAGCAGCAGCACCATTTGGTCCTCTGAAAACAATAGGAACAGACATCTGACCAGCTGACATGTAGTTCGACTTGGCAGCTGAATTGATGATGTGATCAATTGCCTGAATGTGCAAAATAGTGCTGCTATTAGGAGAACTCATTATGGAATCGATGCAAGATTCAGATATCTTTACTCCTATAAAGATGTCAAACGGTAGCAGCGGTCCGCCCACTTTCTCCTCCCCCTCCTTACATGTGGAACCATCTCGAATATTTTGGCAAAACCTATATGCCCATGTCAAAACCTCAATAGATATCCTCCTCATCCACCGACTCCAAATTCAAAAATTCAAATTCACCCAAGGTGCTACTCCCCGCAAACAACTCTCAATTCTGCCTGAGCCGAAGCTCAACCAAGAGCTGAGACAAAGCCGAGGACGTGGCATGGAGCGCGGCAGCAATAATTTGACATGCTCAGTAATCTAATGTGTTTATCCGTAGCAACGCACAGGTATTTGGCTACTAAATACAGAATCACAAATAAAAATTTATGCATAGAGGTATGTGCAGAACGAATGAAACCTCCAAGGCGGTAGTAGATAGATAAAGTAATCAGGAAAGGCATACTAGCAGCATCCGGCATATGTGATTAATATGTGATTTTGGGGATCAAAGATTTAATCAATATGGACCATTTCAATTTCCAACCATTCAGAGTAATAATAGTAACTAGTGTAGTTTGACTTGGCACCATTTGGTCCTCTGGAAACAGTAGAACAGATATCTGACCAGCTGAATATTCCCCTTAAAAATAGCATGATACAGGACAAATCAAGGCCAAACTACACTGCAATGGAAAAATCGCCTGAGTTCAGAATTAATATTTTAACAAATAGGTATGTTTTCCTGCATTATGTCCTACTTCCCAAATGTACACCGCCAGTGTAAGCACAACAACAGCTACTGCAATTTATGCTGCTTAGAAGACTTCCAGCGAGAAACAACAACACAAGCATGTAATAATGTTTTTCAGCAAATGGATGTTTTCGGGATTTTGAATATCACATGAGCCGAGCAACCAGAAGATAGGCTTAAACCCCAGAGGGAAGGCACATCCCGGGACTTAAACTTAAGACGGATGACAGTAGACTGACCTGCATTGAGAAATTAAATGTCATGAATTCTACTATAGGTCGAAGACCTTGGTAGGCGGCACCGACGCCAATGCCAGTAAAACCAGCCTGAATGGGAAAAAAGCATGTAAGTACATGAAAATGGTCACATCAATCTGACAACTTACAAACAAACACCAATAGCTACTTTGAGGGTTTAAGAGTGTAACCTCTGTGATTGGTGTATCAAAAACTCTATCAGGGCCATACTTGTCTAATAAACCCTTTGATATCTGCAAAGAACACCACACCAATGAATATAAGCTCAATGCTAATAGTATCCACATAAAAATATCGGTTGCCAAATGGTGATAAAGACATCATTGATGTTTTAAAAAAAATTACTCACCTTGTATGCACCTTGGTAATCTCCAACCTGCCACAGAAATAACAAAGTATTAGAGATAAAAAAAAACCACCAAAGGAAAGAAAATAAACAACTTGTCTTCCAGGTGTTACCTCTTCTCCCATCAAGAAAACAGAAGGATCTGCAGACATCTCCTCATCAAGAGCAGAATTCAACGCATCGCGCACAGCCATCTAATGAGCAAAATAAGAAGAATTGAATAAGCTTGCCTCCAAATCGCAACGTAACGTAGAACAGATAACTACTTCTAAGAGAGACATAACGTTTCCTAGATTCAACAAGTACTAACGACCTAACAAGAGATACCACTATTGTCAGCTGCCATAGGGTCTGCAGAGATAAGGAATTAAATCAGTGTTGGTTCTTTCGACGTTGTGGAATCAGAAACAATCAAACAACGCTGAATACCTCTACTACAGCTGTTGTCAGAATACCTACAATTCAATTCATCGAACTCTGCCCCAGTCTCAATTTTCTCCGGAAACTACACCACACCTAGCGGTACCGTTCGCCACCCCAAACAAACAACCAAGCAAGCAGTCGATCAAACTATCGATCAGAACGGCAACGCAACCGGCCGAATCAAACGAGGCAGTAGCTAGGGTTCCGGCGAGACGCTCACCTCCTTGGCGGCCGCGGAGTAGCCCCTCGCGGCCGCCGACGCCGCGGCGGGGCGGAGGGTCTGCATCAGCTGGCCCAGCACCTGCAGAGATGGAAACGCGGGCACGGATCAGAGCACGGAGGGAGAAATGGAAGAGAAACGCGTGGCACGTACGCATCCGGATCGGAGGCGGCTCCTGGCGAGGCCGAGCATGGTGAGGGAATTGAAGGTGGTGGAGGGGATGAATGGCGTTTAACCCTTTATAGAGAACAAGATTGCATTTTTATGCTGTGACGCTTTCAGCTTTTTTTGCCTTTTGTCAGCACGGAATGCAGAGGCCATAATCAAATGCTACTCACTCTCTCTTCTTTGTCGATCATCAGACAGAGACAAGCTACTCCATCACATTCACATGCCACCATATATTATGACACGCAGATGGACACCTCGGAACAGAAACTGGAGCTTCCATCGATTCTTCAGTACAGTGGTACACTTGTCTGCGTTCAGTTTGCTCCACGCTCTGAAATTTGCTTGGTCCAGCTAATCATCGATCGAGTCTTCCAGCTAACGACTCTGCTTTATTAGTTCGAGTCGACACACTCATGATCATCCGGTTAATTAACACCGATCGTGCATGTCAAGTGGCTGTCTAAAGAAAACACCATCTCGTACGTATGCAGGCTAGGTTTGTTAATAAGAGGATATCTAATTAAAATGAGCTCAAAAGTCAAAACATAACACCATCGACGATCCTAATTAATCCGAATCTGTGCTAACACCATCGAGCAATGCTGTATTGCTCACTGCTGAACGCTCAAGACATGGGCTAATGATTGTTGGGCCTTTCAGAGGTTATGGGCTATATGTACTGCGAAAGACATAGCATATATGCAGGCCGGGCCTCCAGATCGAGAGAAATAAGTCCACTAATTCTTTTTCCCTTTTCTGTAATTTTCGATTTCTTTGAGCACGTCATCGCCGCCGGCGACGTCTGTTACCTCTGACTCTGATTAATAAGTTCCGGCGAGTGCGAGCCCACATGGCCGGCGAAACCAAGGAGCGAAGAAGCATACGCTAGCTCTCCCTCCCTGCTGCGACGGCGCCGTACGTCGCCGGCGACTCACGCCGGCTCCGGCGGCTTCCAGCATGCGTGCATTGGATTCCCTTTCGACAGGTCATAATCCGTATTGATTACGCGAATTAACACGACGCATTAATGTAGCAACGAATCGTTAGGTTCGTACTGATCTGTACTCTAGTGATCGATCGTATCTGCATTTTAGCTGCTGCCGGATAGCTAGGCCCAGGGAGATCTGGAATGAAATCTCATCCATCGCAAGTTCGCGACCGATCTTTCGCTGCTCTGCACCCATGCACACGTACGTACAGTGCAGTCGAACTGGCGTGGCAGCATCACAGGTGGTCCGCGTTAGATGAATGTTTTCTTTTTCTCTTTCTTTCTTTGCGAGGAGATGGATCGGTGATTTAACACATGATGAGCGTTTTTTAACACATCCGTCATGAAATAGAATGTAGATTTATCTTTCTTGTAAATTTCTTTTAATGTAATTTTGCCGGGGGAAAGAATATTAACCAGACTTTCTAATTCTCAGTTGCGTGGAACTTTTACAAATTTCAGTCACTTAAAATTATACACCACTTAACCTAAAATTGTAGTGTTGAAACTGTGTAATTTTTAGTTTATATGTTATGTATGGAGTGAAGTAGTGACTGAGATATTTAATTTATTTGATGATTGAAAGGTTAATTTTGAAAGAAAGTATCTTATCTAAAACTTCCCTAAAGATTTACCCAAGCAAAACTCCATATATATTATTAAATTAATTATTTGTTAAAGATAAAATTTTAAAAATATAGGTGTCTTAGACCAGTAAATTAGTACTTTACGTGCTTACCTCAGACAGAACACATTTTTCACTTCTACGTTTGCTGCGTGCATGCATCACTTACACTTGCAACGACCAAACAACATCGACCTCACCTCAACCTGCATGCATGCATGGCCCCATAGAGGCAGCCGATCGGGCTGGTTGCGCGCATCAATTGTACCCAACATGCATCCTGTCTTGATGCAGATGTGGTTGATCAATATGGATGTTTATTTATATATACAGACATGTCTGGACGTGCATATATGTGGATGAGTTCATGAACAACTTCATACACATGCATTCATTATATTTCTGCGGAGTGATCAGCTATCTTATGTACGGGCTGGACAGGCCCTTAAAATCTATTGGTTAGCTGTTTTAATGCTTGGGGTTCGATCGATCTCGACACACGATCGTGGAGGCGTTCAATACTACTCATCATCATTGTTCGATCTCAAGGACCAGAAAAATATATACATGTAGAAAATACAGGACTGAATATTCTTTCTTCTTTTTCTTTCCCTTTCAAAAAGGTATATGTTTTTGTTTATTTATTAGACAGAAGGCATCCGTGTACCCCGCTTTATAGCCTCAGCTTGCAATTCGACAGCATAACGGTGGTAAAATAGCCTCCATTACAACGTTAGCAAAACCTTTTATACAAGTATCCGGAACCAACTTCATCTTTAATCAAGAACATTCATGCACACAGACAGGTATCCATTCGTATCGATCGCACAATTAATTAAGCTAGGAGATGGAGTTGAGCTGTAACGAAAGCAAATCTCACCGGCCGGCAGTGTTAACTAATCTCGGCGAATCTGACTCAAATTAAGCGTCAAATCAGGAGCGATATAATCTCGAGGATATGTAGGGCAGAGTACGCACTCCACGCGATAAGAGTTTTACATTTTTGGAAGCCTGTCTCCGACGACTCCAAGCATGCATGCCCCCTTCACTGTACATGTATTACTGCACTAGATAGCAACCATTGAACTGAGAGAGAGAGAGAGAGAGAGAGAGAGCTGGAGCTGGAGTGGGAGACTGAAATACCTCCGACATATATAGTATCTCAATGCTGGAATCTAGCTAGCTTGAGGAATCAACAGCGAACACTATAGCCAACTACAGCTCCTAGTGACAGTTCTGCACAATTTCCACGGCCACAATTATAATCTACTTATATATATATGGAACAGCTAGCAAACTAGCTCATGAACAACCCATCTATGCATGATGCTGATACACGGTGACAATAGTGCGATGCATACACAGTGACGCGAAAGACTAACTACAGATGGAGAAGCTAGCTAGAGACGTATAGGAGACAGCAACAGCTCACTGGCACCGGCCGGGCCCAAGGAATTTAAGAGAGAGAGCTATATATAGCAGCTAGCTAGTGGCGGCCGGCGACGCCGTACGTCGTCGTCAAGGTGGCGCACTCGATTTCACTCGCTAGCTACCTAGCTCCTGCAGACATGCTAGCTGTAGCCATCCATGATTCCCAATTGGTCGCGCGAGGGCTAACATTTTTCCTGCACCGGATCGAGAGGCGAGATCTCCGTCATCGTCGTCGAACAAGACGTACGCTTTCTGAAAAGTACGCCTCCGGACACATCTACGTACTGAATACAGATCAGTAGCTTGTTCCGTATGAACAGTACGTGTAATACAGATCAGATCAGCTGTCCTTGTACACGAGTTCAGAGAGCTCAAGCAACGTACGGCATAGACGTAGGCCCCCTTCTAGAGGGCTTATGGAGCAGCTTATGACCCCAGAAGCCATAAGCCTTCTAGAAGGGTTAGTTTCTACCTAGTTTTCATTTTAAGCTTCTTTATTTTCGTGTAGATGGTCCAAAACTGAGGTAGAGGTGCTTCCCGAGCTTATTTTTCACCTAGTTACTAGTTTGTCCTCGATGTTCAACGAAATTATCCGCAATTGCCCTTCAACTACTCCCAATCCCTCCCCCGTTCCCCACCTCTTCCGAAACCCACCCCCACCCCCACGGTTGTCTCTCCCACAGCTCCACACCCCCACCCTCACGGTCACCTCCCGCCGCCTCCCGCATCCGCCTCCTCCCCGGCATCGCCCACCTCCAGCGCCTCCCCGCCCTCCAGCGCCTCCCCTGTCTTGTCGCCTCCATTGGCTCCCTACGTCCCTGTCGGCTCCGGTGCGTCCCGTAGATCCAGCCGCGTCCCCCGTCTCCCGGCCGGTCTCCGATCCTCCCCGCCTCCGGCGCCTTCGCCTCCGCCGGCTCCTCGCCTCCCCCGCAGACCCCGTCGGCTCTCCCCGCCTCTCCCTAGATTCGACCTTGTCCCTCGCCTCCCGCCGCCTCCAGGCCGGTCTCCGGCTCCTCCCCCGCCTCCGGCTCCTCCCCCAAGACTCGCCTCCGCCGGATCCCTGCCTACCACCCAGATCCCGCCGCCTCCCCCGCCTCCACCCAGATCCCGCCGCCTCCCCCACCTCCCGCCTCTTCCCGGCCGGCTCCGGTGACTCCCCCGACCTCCGACCACCTCCCTTGAGTCGGGGCCGCCTTCCAACGACCATTGGCGCCATGCTCCGACTTCCGGCGCCTCCCCTGACCTCTGGCCACCTCCCCCGACTCCGGCCGCATCACCCAGGTGGTCGCGGTCCCCGTGCTGGTCGCAGCCGAGGAAGGACTAAGCAAAGCAAAGAGGTCAGTGGTTGTCGCCACTGCGTCCTCCCCTTGCCGGCCTCACGTCGACGGCCCTCCTCGACGGCCACGTCCGCCCCAACTCCAACCATCAGTACCGAGCTGCCGGAGGTGAATTTTTTCTTTGCTTTTCTGGATTTACTACTGGACCCATTGTTCTTGTATGTGTGATGGACGTGCTGTGTTGTATGTGTAAAATCCTAGCATTGCTTGTATGTGTGATGTATGTGCTGCATTGTTCATGTATGCGTGAAATTATTGTGCTATTTTTGTATGTGTGAAAGTATTGTTCTTGTATGAGCAAAGAGGTGCTGCATGCAAGGAAGAGAGCTGAATGCAAGTTGCAACGATCGATCGCCGCATTTCATTCCAATTCCTAGTTAGTTCGAATTCTATAAGGATGGCAGAGCTACACTATTTATGGGTGCGTAAAATCAAATCATAGCTTTCTGTGCTTGCTTATCGCACCAGTTTATTAATTGGCACGAATGGTATGAAATTCGGAATCACAATCGTGTAACACCGAAATTTATGATTTGCAAACAAAGGGTATTATAGGCTTTTCACAATCCACCTCTGCCTATAAGCTCAAATGTCAGAAGCCGTCTAGAAGGGAAAGGTGGGGCTTCTCAAACTTCCTCACACCGCAGCTTCTTCACGTCATTAAGTTTAAGCCGGCTTATGCACAAGCCGAAGCCGTCTAGAAGGGCCGTAATAATAGCTGCATGTCATATCTGCAGCAACTGGGAAGATGGATCGGTGCAAGTTTGAGGATTCAGGCAACTGGGGAACAAAGCAACCATACGGTTGCAGTCTGAAAGAAGAGAAAACGTACAGTCGGTTCAGAAAGTGATAGACCTCTGAATATTCTATATATATATATATATATATACGTCTGACCTCAATGGAGTGAAGTGTATATAATGATCTCTCTCGATCGAAGAATCAATGCCATGGCAGGCATGTTTGTGTTAGTGCCCGGCCGGCTTGTGGTCGGCTGGTCGCTGTTGTGATGTGATCCACGGGGCTTTATTATTCAAAGCCAAATCTAGAGCGGATTCGATTGGCTAAGGCAGTGCCTGTCGCTGGCCCCACCCACGCGCGCATACACACACACTTAAATCAATGGATGAATCATCAAGCTCAAGCTCTTCCACAAACCACTTGTCTCTGGCTGGCAACCCTTATCCTACTAACTCGTTCTGCGTCTGGTTTCTTTTCTCCATTGTGCATACTTCTCCTGTCAATTTTGGTTTATTTTCTCCTTTGTGCTTCTCCGATCAATTAATCCTCGATTTGACTAGGGGCGTTCTTCCCCTCAGTCCTACCGTGCGGCCCCAGGACTCCCTTCAAGAAATATTACAACTTTTGATATTTCTCCTCCTTCAAGAAATATTACAACTTTAAAGTTACAAATTGATCATGCATGCATGCAGAGGTCACTCCTGCATCAGCTGCTACATATATTTGCATATATCTGGCTCCTGAACCTTAGAAGCTTCCTTAAACTAGGCGACGTACGTACTCTTGCTTGTCAACTAACTCAGTGCTTAATTGCTTCGTTACACCATACTGCATTACATTACACGGAGAGATCGAGATCGCGAGAGAGAAAGAAGGGAAGACTAATTTTGGAGCCAAGAAAAGGACACATCATTTCCTGGTTTGTTTTGCCTAGCTAGGCTATATGAGCCTCTCTTGGAGAGGCAGCTAGCTTGCTTTGCTTCAGCTGCTGCTGACCTCTTCCTGGTCCGAGCTGCTTGTGACGCAGCTGGAAGACGACGACGCCGACGACAGCGACGGCGGCATCGGCATCGTGCGGTGCGCGGAGGTGGCGTGGCCGCCCGGCGTTTGCCGATTCCTCGATGGCCTGTCCCTCTGGAAAATCCGGCACACTACCCATTCTTCAGATCCACCCTCAGCCAAGCAACAACCCTGCAAGTTTTTTTGTGAGCATCGATCATAAGCACACGGAGTATATTCCAGCAACACAATATTCCACTATTAATACAGTATATGGCACACATGCAAGTAACAGGAAATTGCAAAAATAAATAAAAGTAAAAAAATGGCACTACTAGCTACTCCAATGTTCACAGTGGTGGACGTATAGATAAAAAACACCTATAATTTTATTGTTAACTTTACAGAAATTCATCCATAAAATTCTAAAGAGGTCGAATGGATTGCCCAGCTCTGGCTCCTCCACTGACTGTTCAAGTACGACTTCCCAATCAAACATCAATGAAGTGTCCCAATTGGACCTATTTGCAGCTTAATTGAGATCAGTCGGGAGTACTATCAAGTTACAAGTGAACAGGACAGCGAGATGGAAGCTGCAGGAGACGGAGCTGATTGATTGGAGCAGTTCTTCGACAAAACATTTCTTGCAACAGTGGCCACGGAACCGTGCACAGTAGCTAGATAGCTTCACTATTACCAGTAATCAAACTCGAAGAACAAACTAATCGGTGATGGTGCAGACAGTATTAAATACGCTCAACTTCACATATAGTACTGGTCATAGTACATGTATTTGCAGGCTAATTAATTAATCCCAGCAATAATAAGATTTAATGAAGAGACGATTCGATCTGATTTCTCAGAACAGATGGAGAGCATCTAGTACAGTCTTAAGTACAACCACCTCTCCGTATCAGCATAAATTGCAACAACCACCATCCCAAGCAATCTAGTTAAAACAGGATCGATCCATCATGTCAATTAATCAATTAATTAGTAAGTTGTGACAGTTTGATGAACTAGCTAGATAGGCGGAGAAGCTTATGTGGCCTATATACTGGAGTAGCTAGCTAGCTTAAGTACGGTGGTTAATTTCAGTCAGAGTAATTATATCAGTCGTCGAGTATATGCATACCTAATAAGACGGCTAATCTATATATTATAATGGACGCCCCTATGTAAAAATGAAATTCATGAGTCTACGAATCCCAATATACAGCTTTAAGCTATTGGAGACCATGGGTATGATATATATTGCTTTGCCATCGGTAATACAAAATGATCTGGCAAAAATATGTCAATACTGAGAAGCTTGGCCGCCAAATTGTAGATGCGTGAGTGTGCGCGTGGTGATCTGAATGTGGTTTATGCGGGCTATGCTCGTCTGTCTTATACTCTCTTAAAATAAATTACAACTATTTGGCATAAAATTCAGTTTATCGTTTCCAGCTAATTAAGTTATCATCCCAAGCTAAGGAATGAGTATGTACAAGTACTTGCAAAGCTGCAGTTGCACAACTACAAGAAGAATTTGTATTATTGTTTTGCGAGAGAAGTACACACAATAACATTATGCAGGAACAAGTGGCAATCAACCAAGTGGAGAGTAGTAGTATTAATTAATCAAGAAGGATTAGTGGTACTCACGTTCTTGTGGTGAGGCAGCAGGGCGAGGCGGTACTCGTGCATGGCCCAGTCGATCTGCGGCGCCGCCGGCGACGGCGCCTTGCCCTTGCCCCGGCGGCGGCGGGGGACGAACACCATGGACCTCTTGACGCCGACGAGGTGGCCGTTTCCGCCGCACCGGGACGCCACCACCACCGGCTTCTCCCTCCCGCCCGCGGGCTTCCAGCAGCCGCTCGCCGTCGTGCACCTGCCGCCCCTCTTGACGCCGGCGCCGGTGGCCGGCCGCACCGCGAAGAAGTATTTCTCCCCCTCGCTTGCACCTGGATGAATTCAACTTCAGTAAGCACATATATAACCGTCGGCGTCGGCGTCGTCGGTGCATGCGTGTGCGTATATATAGTACCAGGAATGTCCCAGGGGTCGAGGGTGTAGAGGTGATGGACGTCGGGGATGACGGCGGCGGGGAGCGGGAGACCGAGTGCCTTGCGGCGGAGGTACTGCACCACGAGCTCCTCGTCGGTGGGGTGGAAGCGGAACCCCGGAGGGAGCTGCCTCAGCACCTGCTGGCCGCCCTGCCTGACCAGCACCGGCGCTCTCTCCATCGTACGTGCGTAGGCAACAGCTAGCTAGGTAGATCGATCAGTGGAGTATGCTGCACGTACCGCAGTAGCTAGCTTGTACTGCACAGGCCGGGTACGGTAGTGGTGAAGGCGGCTAGCTAGGCTCACATGCAGCTTAATTAAGTAATTCGTCTCACTACTTCGCGAGTGCAAAGTGGCGCGCAGGAGCCATGCATTTGCTTGGAATGTTCATGGCGACTTGCACTTGCAGAGAGAGAGAGAGAGAGTGGTTGTGGATGTGAGTTGGGGAGGCCGGTGGCAGGGAGGGCAGGGCAGGGAAGGAGGGGAAAAGGGTCGCGTGGCTTTATAGGATCGATCTGCTGTGCCTGTGCAGGAAGGCGTCAAGTGTACTCCATCTCCATCGTCGCGTTCGCCGGCATGTGGCTTACCTCGGTGCCTTCTCCGATTTGACAACCGGCCGGTTTATTTCCTTCCAGAAATTCTCAAGCAACTTACTACTGTACTACTTGTGTGCTCCTTTTACGCGGCAATGCAAAAGCAAGGAGGTTAAATACCATGAGTTGCACCGTGAAATCTATTATCCTCGATTCTATAAAAGCTGACTTTTAGACATGACAGTTAGACTTTTAAAATTTTAACTATTAATATCTTTAAAAATTCTATACTTAAAATTCATACGCGTGAATTTATTTTGAAAAATATTTTCACAATATATAATTTTGTTAAATTTTATAATATATTATTATATAAACTAGCACGGTGTCCCGCGCAATTGCATGGGAAATGTTTCTAATTATCTTTGTCTTTTACCTATATGCGTGATATTAGATCAGTACAGAAAATAAAAGTTTAAATCGTGAGCCGGCCTGCTAGTCATTATATCGAACCATCTATTAAGGTACAGTTATGATGATCTATCGAATGTGATCTGTTTAATTATCTATAATGTTTTACATGTACATATGATATTAAATCAATACTAATTGTGCAGGAAATATTTTTAATTATCTTTTTTACCTGTACGCGTGATATTAGATCAATATACACGAAATAAAAGTTCAAATCGCAAGCCGTCCTGATATTAGATCAGTATAGAAAATAAAAGTTCAAATCACGAGCCGACATGCTAGTCACTGTACCGAGCCATCTATTTAGGTACAGTTATGAAGATCTATCGGCTGTGGTCTACTAATAATAAAATGGTCCATCAGATTAACTGTCCGATGTTTTGCTCTTTTGTGGGAATTTTTAGTCTTTCTCTATTTTTTCTATTGTATTCTACTTTTTAGTGAAATTTATTAGCCTTTCTCTATTTTTTCTACTGTATTATACTTTTAGTATATAATAGATAGATTAGTGTTTAAATTTATGTTTAAAAGACTATATCTTTATCCGAAACAATAACTTTTAGAGAACCGAAAGGAATAGTTCACTAGCTCGCATCCTATCTTATATATTCTTGTCGTGCCAATATTTTGCTGGGTTAACTCGTAGCCGTAGATCCGCTGTTACGCTGACCAGTTTTATGTAGTTAGGCTAGTTAACCGTTGTGTGTTGAGCCATTTGGAAAAATAGAATAAAACTTGCGTTAAACATCATATCATTCGACCCCTGTTCACTAGTACAGAATCGTCTATCTGAGGCGCCATATCCGAGACGGTTAGGCAAAAACGTCTCCAATAACTGATATCCGACGCGGTTATAAATATCCAACCGCCTCGGATAAGGATTTCGGAAGAAACCGCCTCGGATAACAAAGTCATCCGAGGCGGTTGTAAATATCCAACCGCCTCGAATTATATCCGAGGCGGTTGCAAATATCCAGCCGCCTTGGATATGGTGCATATCCGAGGCGGTTATATATTTACAACCATCTCGAATGTGTTCAAACCCAAAATTACAGAATCCCGCCAACTCCAAAATTTCAAAACCCGAAATTTTTCCCTCCGTGCCTGTGGCAGAGGACTATATATTCGATTCAGTGCATAGGGAGAGAGGCCAGATGCAGATTTTCTTCTTCTTCTCCCTTCCACTATACTCTCCTCCCTTCAACCTTCCTTCTCCTCTCACCATTCCCATACCAAGGAGGCTCTTCTCTCCCCATCATTCTTAGAGGAGGCTCTTCCCATCGCAAGGAGGCTCTTCTCCTCCAGTTTCGTTTCGATTTGAGGTAAGGAAGACCCTCCCAAGTCAATATTTGTACTAGTGCCTAAATTTTTTTATTTTTAAAAAATTTCTCATATTTTTTTTGTAGTAACTCTACTCCCTCGCGGTTCGGAATCCATAAAAATTACTGCATTTGGAGCTTGGGAAGAAGTTCAACAGAGGGAACGGAGGGTTCGTTAGCGGGGATTATTCGTTCGGGGCCGAATTTAGAGTGAAATTTTTTTATTTTTTAAATTTTTTGTCATATTTTTTCTAGCAGCTCTATTCCCTCACGGTTCGGAATCCACAAAAATTACTGCATTTGGAGCTCGGGAAGAAGTTCAACGGAGGGTCGGAAGAGACGACGTTTCGTTTGGAAGGGCAAAAGTCAGTTTTATAGGGCGAATTTGGAGGTGAAAAATTGTACAGGTCTAAAGACGAGTAGATTTTTTAGATGCGCCTCGTCGATACGGTCATTTTGAGTGGTCGTGGACCTAAAACGGACACCGTATGCAAAAGTTACAGCCGTTTTAGTGAGACCCTACTGCCGGGTAGGGTCTTTTTTTAAACGCCTGATATGTTATCCGATGCGGTTGAAAAATTACAACCGCTTTAGATAATTCAACTGCCTCGAATATCAGCTATTATCCGAGGCGGTTGAAAAATTGCAACCGCCTCGGATATTGATATCAGATATCTGAGGCGGTTGTAATTTTTCAACCGCCTCGGATAGTTGATATCCGAGGCGGTTGAATAATCGCCTCTGATATGTGTCCCCATATCCGTGACCACTCCGTGGATGCAGTTGCTATAACCGCCTCGGATGTGTTATTTGAACCGCCTCGGATATCAATTTCTGTACTAGTGATTTATGCAATGAGCATCATATATACCAAATTTGTTTATCTGAAACTAGCACCATACCATTCTTTCTTTTTATGATCAGGTGGTCGGAAGATAAACCCGTGCGATGAAGTAATCTACTACTGTGTAGCAACTAGCAAAAGCAACCAGCCAAGCCGAATCTGATGCTACATACGTACATAACCTAATTCACAGGGCATGTGCTGTACATTCGCCACTCTGTCCGGCAGATTTGGCGCTAGCATGCAACTAGATACTATACTGCATGCAGGTTCTTGCTGTCGTCGTCGGTTAATTAACTATAATTAACAACCAGATTAATTGATACAACTGCCCTCCACTACGTACGACTTAAGTAATTTCTTGATCCATGGACGCACGCCGCGTGCAGCATCTCTGAATAATTTAGTCGATACTTCCATCGGAATCGTGCAAGTAATGAAGCTAGTGGCGTGGTGTTAATTTATAATTAGTTGTGATGCTCTTGGGATCGATTGGATATTGGCCCTTTTTCCTTGGCTCCTGCAATGCAATATATAACACATGATGCTCTTTTCCCTAGCTAGCTTATTCTTCCTCTTTTGTATGAACCTTTGCTTAGGATCAGCTGCAATATGCCTCCTTAGCTTTTCCCTTTCCCCTCCTCTTTCCTCCTTAGCTTTCTCCTCCTCTTTCCTCGCCTTCTTTTGAGCACTTTGCAACAAAATCTTAACTAGGACGCGGTGGGGCCCACAGTGCATATATATAAATATGGCGATGGCATCCTCGACTTATAAAACTTGCAATGGGTTTCGATTGACAGGTTGATTGCTCTTCCAAACATGCAAGTGTTTTCATATAAAAACGTGTGCCTTGAGAAGAAAAAAAATGTGTGCCATTGTGTGAAGCTCAAACATACACACGCACGTGCCAGAACAAGCATCTGGGCAAAAAGTTATCCGTGCTCACCTGTCCACTATTTTAGAGCATCCACAGTGTGACAGATAATGCAGTAAGCTACCGGTAGCACACAATAGTTATGGCACATTGCAGCCTGCTGTACGCAAGCAAGCAAAATGAAGGATTAATCGCATTGGCCTGCATGTCACCATTAGGGTGACAGGTTAAGTACTTCTTGGGGTGACTCCAACATGGCAACGGGTACATTGTGATGGTACTCGCAGTTAGTTTTGGATTGGACGACCAGAACCGGCCGTGCATGACATCGGTTGCTTTAACCAGTTAATTACTTATCTCAATCAAAGCATATACGCTACACGTACAAACAAAGTCCACATGAGCTCTTAATAAAATTTAGAAAGGCTTGTCAATAGTGGTTGTTACGAGCTAGTTGTCCACAAGAATTCTGTAAGATCATCTATGTACGCGGAGTGTTTTCACAATGAGAGTGACACTGATGGTGAAGTCAATATCAGTCTAGTTTTTCCAAAGGTAACTTTTTTCATGTGGCTTCTTTGCGTTGAAAGCTCTTTTTCTTCTATTATGTGGTTTTCGTGACTTTTTCCGACCAACTTGTCGTGGAAACAACCACAAAATATTTCCCCGATGTCAACCACTCAATTATATGTTGTTGATAAGCATGCCTAGCTATGTATGCATAATTGTACACTTCGTTTTATCCATAATATAAAGTGGAGGCTCTACAAAATTCATTTGAAAAAAAGCTCTCTCGAGCAGTTGACTTTCAAACCTAAAGGTGCTTTCGACCCTCCCGTGTGTTGGCGATAATGAAGAATGAGAAGTCGCTCTAGGCTAGGGAGCGCCACGGATGATGTGCCATAATTCCTTCTATTTGTTTTTTCTTATCCTCTCCCTCCTACCTTGTAACCTTTTATGCGTGTTTGCATTTGTAATCCCCTACCATAGCCACTTTGACATCTTTGGCAATAAATAGCTTCTAAGTTATTTCGTCAACAAAAAACGATATAATCATATTAATAAAACTACCACATGAAAGTACATCATAGCGTCAAAACATATATAGAGATAATCGTTAATGATACTAGACAATTGATATTAGATCAAGCCCATAGCAATTTACTAGGCGATTTTTCCTTCTATTTTTAGGAAACGGAAAGAAACCTGCACTAGAAAATCCTGGAGTAACTAATATGCAATCTCACCTTTAGGTGGTTACATGCAATCAGCCATCGAATGGAGATCCAAAATCACACAAAAAATGCGAAAACATTTCACAACATTGACATGAGATGCACCTACCATCCCAAAAAAGTTACAATCCAAATTTTACCTTATACACATTGACGAACAAAAAAGACGATATCTATTGTTATTATCTTCAGATACTATTCATGACATAATTTGTTATTTCTGTTTCTCGACGGTGGAACAAATTCGGATTGAATTATGTATCATAGTAGATGCATGATGTGCCAGTGCTTGCTTTGGAATTTTTCGTGAATCTTTTTATCTCAAGATCACGAGATCACACGTGTTTACGGCCCCCTTAGTATCAGCTTCTCAACAGCTTCTAGGTGAAAAAAAGCTATAAGCTAAACCTAAGACAATTTTAAGGCATGGCTTAAATTCTAAGCTCATCCCATTTCTTGTTGGTGGCAGGAAGCCTCAGATTTGAGGCTTCCCGAGCTTCTACAACCCATCACTTAATGTACCTTTTTGTTTGCCCTTAATCTTCAAAGAAATTACAAAAAAACTGCCACTGAGAACCCAATCCCAGCCTCCCCCGCTTCTCTCCCAGCTCGCGCCGCCTCCCAGTCCCCTCCCACCCGCCGCCGGCTGGTGCGCTGCAGGCTGCCGCCAGCCTCCCCGCCCACCCGCCTCTCACGGGCGCCACTCGCCCGCTCCCGCCCACTCGCGTCTGCTCACGGCCGCCGCTCCCCCTCCGGCTTCCCTCGCTGGATCTCGCCCAGCACCGGCCGCCGTCCTCCCCAGCACCGGTCGCCAACCTCCCCCGGACGGGAAGCTCCCTCCCGACACCAAGCTAGCACCGGGCCAAAGCCCCCCACCCCGACGGCAGCCCCCGCCTCCGACGCCAAGCGCCCCCAGCCCCTCCCCCCCGGCGGCGAAACCGCTAATCAAATCACATCACCACCTTGCACGATCCTTGAAGCCAAACTCTGCTGCTGCGCCTGCGCATCCGATCGAATCCAAGGTACGCGCGTGTTCCGCGGATCTCGCCCTCCTCCTCCTCCTCCTCCGCGCACGACCCGAATCCTAGCATCCTCCGCTCGCTGCAGCTCGCGCGCTCTAGAGGTTTGCTCGTACGTCTCAGTTGGCTTGGCCCGCGCGTGGGCTTGGCTACGGTGAGCAGGTTGGTCGGTGGCGCTGGCTTGCGAGTCGTCGCTTCAAATCGGCTGGATCGCGCGCGCTTGATGTTTCTGGGGTTCGTTTAGTCAATGGGACTGTGAGGAGGATCGTTTGTCAGAGCGTGGTCTCTAGGAGTCTAGGAGATTGATGGTGTTGTTAAGGAACTGATATAATGCTCGGTTTTTTGTTAGCTTTTGAGTCTGTTTTGATGTTCTGAACTGTGTCTTTTAGGGAGCTCGATGCGTAATAATTGTCTCCGGTATTTCTGAAACTTGAACTAGGAATGGCTCCAATAAAGTTCACATGCGTGGTCCTCATGTTGGTCATTTTTATGTTTATGAACTATTATTTGCCGATAGTTCGTACTTGGTTTCTGTATTCCCCATGTAATAGAAACCTTAACTTTGCCAGGGTACGGTTGATGTTAAACTGCACACTGTGATCTAGCTCATGTTGGTCAGATTTTACGATTTAAGTGATAGCTTGGTTAGGTCATTTTTCCTCTATGTGTTGGAGATTGTTTGAATCAATTAATGAAAACGCTGTGTGAAATCAGAAATTCAACCATTCGAGAGCAAATTTAGTAATGGAATTAGCATAACATACTCATCTTGGGGTTTTTGTCTGTTTGAAATTATTGTATTAACAATATTTATGTTTGCTATATCAGGCTTCTTCTAAAATCTAAACATGGTTGTTGCATCACTGAACAGTTAGTTGTCTTGGTCTTTACTTTCACCTTCAGTTCACCTCAGACATTGAGACGAATTCGAACTTCAATCTAGATGCTAGTGTATATTTTCATTGTTCATGAAACTTCTGAAATTCCCTGGCAGGTTTTTGAAGGAACTTCTGGTATTGACAACAAATACACAACTGTGCAATTCACTGGTGAGGTAACATCAATTTCCCCTGCAACTTGTGCTCATATATAGCAGTAAAGATGCTCTTTTGCAATTCTAATTCGTGGTGCCTCTTCTATGTGATATCTGGTTCAATGTTTTTTCCCCCGAACATCTGATTCAATTGTTTAATCGACTTGGATATTTCTGGTAAGGACTAGCTCGTTCAAATATGCAGAAGATTTGAGAACACCTAGATTTTGACATTGTTTTGTTAATCTGGTGCAGGAAGTTCTATCAATCCCAGCGAACGGACATACCCTGAAGAAATGATTCAGACTGGCATATCTACAATTGATGTCATGAATTCTATAGCTCGCTTATTCTGTATGGAAGTTTATTCATCTTCTGACTTTATGCATACTAGGTTTCTGCTGCTCGAGAGGAAGATGAATGTGTGTATATATGAATTTGTTGAGTAATATTGGAAGATGAATGTGTGTATAGATGAATGAATGAGCAATCTTTTTGAATGAGAATTTGTGAGCAATACTAGAAAATGAAAAACTATATGTATGAATCAGTGAACAATATTACAAGATGAATGCGTGTATTTAGAATTTTTTTGAATGAGAACAAATGCGTGTATGTATGAATTAGTGACAATCTTCTTGACAGAGAATTTGTGAGTAATACTAGAAGATTAATGCGTGTATACATGAATTAGTGAGCTATTTTAGAAGATGAATGCGTGCATATATGAATCAGTGAGGAATCATTTTGAATGAAAAATCTGTCATTGCATATAAGTGTAGATGGAAAAATCTGTCATTTCACATTAATTTTTCTAGTTATTTGTGCAAATAAACTCTTCAAAACAACGATTTAAACTATTAAACAGCAAACAAACTCTTGTGGGGGTAATTCAGACTTTACACCCTTCAGCATACACAATAAGCTCAATTCCATAAGCCGTTCCTAAGGGCTCAGATAAATATCAATGGCTTATTTTCACCGCAGCTTATGAGGAGCTTATTTGGGCAGTTAGCTTATGCACAAGCCCAAGCAGTTCCTAAGGGGGCCTACATAAGGAGTAGATTGCATACAAGTGAGAACAAAGAGAAAAGAAGAAGGAAGGGGAGAAGATGATGGCATGCTTACACAAGTCCACCTCAGCAGCACAACCACCTGGCAGCTGGAGCCTGGAGGTGCGCAGCAGGGCTGGACAGTGACGCGGAGCAACAAAAACTGCTAGTGGCCTAGTGCTCGTTTGTGGGACCTACCCCACACATGAGTGTCTTGGGTTTGGTTCTCTTTCTTCTGTCACTGCTCACTGCTTTCTCCAAAAGAATGAGCCAAAAGGGCCCCAATCATTGGTTGCTTATCCCTCTATCCCGGCTCTTCAAATTTGGCTGATTTTTGTTTGCCCTGCCTTAAATTGAGGAGTGTAAGTACTCTATACAATTATCAGTGCTTGATGTTCATTTCTTAAGCTTCATTTCATAAGGTAGGAAGAGTTGAATAGAACACTTATCTTAAGATGCATGCACAATTTGGTCGATGTATTATCTTAAGGCGTATCTAACTTTTGGCTAACATTAATTAGGTAAAAGTCCGGTTAAGCATGGTTGCATCTACACCCATTAAGTTTGTGATGGATCAATGGTGCGCATAAAATTTTGGTACCAAACTCGGTTGTACGTGATAGATATTTTTCAAAACTTTTGGTATAGCGAAATATCCTAACCGCTAATGGATGTATACACATCCATGTTTAGCAAGTCCACCCTGTTATTCGAATTAGGGTTCCATGATTGACATATTTTCCGTGCATAGTCAGTCACGCATTTAGCCCAAAAGGCAAACCTCCTATTTTGCCGTCCTGAACTCTTGGATGAGACAAGCAAATTAAGCAACCGTGTTTACCCTGTAAACTAATGATTTGAATGATCATATAGAACCTTGCCTTTCCGGTGTCGGAGCATCAAACAGTAGACAATTATTTGCACATAATCTATGATTACATCGAATGATCAAAGCCAAGATGATGAGACTGATCAGTGATGATAGGAAAAAGAAGAAGAAAATCAGACGTGGTGTCATAATTAAACAGTACTTTGTATGGTTGGGAGCTTTTTGATATCCCTCTTTGAATAGTAGCAAATTTCTTTTCTGATGTCTTATTGCTAAAATTCTTATGAAATTCCTTCATTCCAAAGTGCCCTTAAAGCTGTAACATTACCATTAAATGATGGAATAGTGAAAGACATGTGCAACACTACCTTGCAAGTAATTCGGACATTCGGTTCACATCGATTGCAGTTACTCCAAGCCTTACGCTTTCTGAATTCTGACTTTCTCCGTTCCTCGGTTCCAAACACATCCCATCACGTAAAGCACAAAATCACAGTATCTTCAAGCACGGGAAATCCGTCGGAAGTAGCAAGTTTATTATCAAATTTAAAATTTACCATCACTTTCACGTCCTGGAAAGGACGCTCGCCTTTTATGGGAACCTGCGTTGTTACAAAGCTTTCTTCTTCTGCTGATACACTGGATGCAACAATGGTTTGTTGATCACATACCAATGTACCATCGCGTTCCAGGTCACTTGTCATATCAACATGGAACAACTTGAATTCCCAAGCAAGCAAGGCATCGTTTATTCCAAAAAAAAAGGCAGGCAACGCATATTATGGAAGCTGATACGCAGTTTATTCAAACTGTTGTATTCAACACGAACCGTTAACATCCTTAAAATGTTTGCACTATAAATGATGTGAAATCTATTTGGACCCTTGGATTTGAAGCGAACGGCTAGGATCCGAACTAGCTTCACCATTGGGGTTGGTCTGATGTTCCTTGAGTGTAGAAAGAATCAAGAGTGATGCTACTTGTTACTTGAAGCAATGCAAGTGAAGCAAGAAAAGTACTATGAATGTACAGGAGTACAAACTCTGTCCATTCTCCATCATAACTGAAAACAAGAAGAAATTGCGGCTGCCTTTTTTTCATCCTATGTCCATACATGGAAAGCAACCGCAGTTTTCTTCTTCTCTTTTGATCTGGTCTTCTCTCACTTTTGCACAAAGGTTGGCTATTTAATCTAGCTAGAACAGTGCAGGCCAGCGTACATGTATGTAGTGATTGGATTGGTCAAAAGGAGTTGCTTCTGATTGGGAGTAGAATATACGGTGGAGAAAGTTCAGTTATCTTTTCAGCTTGGCTTTCCATATTTTTATTTTCCTCTTTGCAACTTTGCTAGTCATCACATTCTTTGCCCTGCTCTAGAACTAAGGCCTTGCTTGAAACCTTCTCCCTATCTCACTGCACTTTAATCTTTTTGTAATATGCAAAGAAGCAAAATACATGTCTACCTGGGCGCATGATGTGGAATTATGTTCCTCTTTAATGAATAGGCAAAGCTCCTGCAGTCCGTGTAAAAAAAATAAAAAAATCAAAGAGGCAACTGTTTCTATGCAAGCATATGTCATGACCTAGTGATCCAGGGAGATTTAGTCGTCTGTGTTTTTGTATAGTTTGTTTATGTCATGGTTCAGGCTATAGTCTAAGACAGTCGTAAAGCAGAGGTTGGGACTCTCTGCTAGTTGTGGTTCTCATTTTGACTAAAAAGATAGACCTAGATGACTTGGTTTTCTTGTGCTGATCAGGATTTTAAGTCGAGGATTTCAAGCTTTCTAACTAACCAATCAGATCTGTTGGAATTATTACTCCCTTCAAGTCATCAACATTGTGGTAGTCAATTATACAACAAGAGAAGCTACTACTTAGCTTGAAGCATCATAAAGCAAGCAAACATTATGTTATGTGATGTGCCTGTGTGCTTGAAGAAGCAAGTCACCGCAGTACTTAACTGGCTATTACCTTGCACCCATTGTAGTCTAAACGAAACACATTTAGGACCTAGTGTGCATTCTTTAATAACAAAAAGATCAATAAATTATTTATAAAAATTAAGGTAGAAAGATATATACTTGTCAAGCTGTCGTGCATCAGGTCAACCTAGAGCTTAGCTAATTAGGAACAAAGTTTGGGCAAGACAGCCTTTTCCTTCACGCAGGAGATGAACTCCTTCGCCTGTTCGTGCCAAACATGTCAGTATTTGATTTCATCTCATAGTTGAAAACGTTGGTCAAATGTTTTTAAAATGTTATTTCATACACAGAAAGATACTTCGAAATTAAGTCACACTGATTAAAATATGCTTTAGATACCGTAGTCTTCTTGCCTACTTTTACCTGAGATGCTTGTTCGCAGAATATGTAAACAACAATCTTCTCATGGTCAACTGGAGAATATTGTGCCATGCCATCTATATCATATATTAATCTTTGAACATCTCAGAGAAACAAAGAATTGGACAGCTTTAGGGATGTAATAACGAATCTGATATTTGATCGCAGAGACCAATAGTAGTTGAGAACAACAGGAAAGTCCACAAGGTAAATGGAAGAATTACGTCATGTGAGATTCTATTCAGATTTCAGTTCACAAATGGGGACAGGGTAGTTCTCAAAACAAAACAAACAAAGGGGCAGGGTTAGGCATAAGTTGGTCTGGCACGGCAGCACGTCACCTTCAGCGCCTCAGAAAGGCACTAGGCAATATTGTTTGACAGAACCCTTAAGTTGACCATGGTTGACAACAAAATGCAGGTGCCATAAAACTAGGAAAGGATAGTGTTTCTCATTTATTTGTTGTCGCCTATATCAGTTCAACAACATGAGACCCCATGGCCAGATTTTCGTTTGGCATGTTTTGGATGCCTTGAAGGTTGGACTAGTGAGAACATCTGGATTGAGATCTTGTCCTTATAATGAATTTGGAGGAGGTCGTTTCATGAAGTCTAATCAAAATTAGTGATATGTGATGTCACTTTTTCCTTGAACAGAAAGCAAACCTTGAAATCCTTGCAGAGAATAAGCAGGCAAGCAAGCTACCCATTAGCAGTTAGATAAAGATCAATCATATGAAGAGCTGGAAATCTTCAGATTTCCCCCATAGGAAGCCATCTCCGACAACCACATCCTTAAAATGTAAAAACTCGCAGTGTGACGCAACAGCTCCGTGATTCGACATCACAACATGCTGTTACTCACAACAATACCATCGCAATGTGAACATTAGAATCGAACACCCCCATTAGTGAAAGCTAAAGCCTAAAGCATGTACCCTTTTGCTTCAAAGCATGATGAATCACATTTGCACCACACCATGAAAAATCATCCAAAAAGAAAGGTAGGAGCAATTAGAAGAACATGAGAGGATAAGAGGTTAGTTACTCTTTAGCACTATATTCTTGTATAGGGCAAAGATCTGATGATCGAAAAGGTTCGAGAAGATTGCGAGAGAGTGATAATGATTTTTACTTTTTCGAGTTGTCTAAGAGATCCATATACTTCATTATTGATACCGTCCAAGTTCGTGCCATATCTCACAATACTAGATCCAGTCCAGGTCGAGAACCGGTTGGCTAGCATAGCGAGTGCACATGTTGCCTGCCCCCGCGTTTGAGGCCCAGCCTCTGCAGGGTGTCTCACGTTGCCTTCTCTCTATATAAAAAAATGCCACCTGGTGCTAGTATCGGGTTGGTCGATTTTTTTTTATAGATCCGGTCCAGGTCAGCTGTGAATAAGAAGGGCTACGAGAGTACGACGATAGCAATGTGAACACTATAATTAAACACCCCCATCAGTGAAAGCTAAATCCTAAAATGGGTTCCCTTTTTTCTTCAAAGCATGATGCATCACATTTGCACCACACCATGATAAATCCTTTTTCATGTTGCTTTCTTAGGCCCCCACACAGTTTAGCCCACTGTCAATGCCTTTGGAGTTGGGGTGCATGCCTCTGACTAATCTGTGTGGTGACCTTGCCCATGAAGCAACTCTTCCACTCTTACCAAATATATGATCTATCTACATGGGGCACCCAGTAGCCTACAGCCAGTAGTAAATTATTGACAGCTGAAAGTAGCCAAGGACCCCTCTATCAAGGATCAAGATTGAGGACAGATTAGGCTGACGCCTTTGTCTCAAGGGAAGCCAAGGGGGCCTGGGATTGATTGGACAACGATCCTCTCCCCCTCCTCCTTCCCCTGTCATCTGCCAATAGGCGCGCCGTTAGATCACTGACATTCCCGTCGCGAAGTATTACATGTATATTCTAGGCCAGATTAAGCGAAACAGAGAGGACAGACATTGATGGGCTGTTTCTTCTAATCTCAGCTGTTGTGAGGCTCCTCAAGAGGAAGAAGAAGATCTTTTCTTTCTTCAACGGTTAGAAGGAGAGGAACAACTCTGAAGTGCAGCAGCAGTAGCATCTGCTTTTTTTTCTGCTGACCAAGCATACATGTGAAGTGAGTCACTTGCAGCATAGCTTTTTCCTGTCCAAGTATAGATAGAGAAGGGTCACATGAAAGAGGAATCACTTGAATTGCTGAGTTGGTGGTGCGCCAGTTATTCGATTCAGGTCGGCAAAGGCAACGTACCACGTGCTAAAATTTCTACTTATTTTCCAGAGCTAATGCTTGTGAATGTGGGACATGCAGAAGCAGAACCATGCATGTATAGTTCCTTAGGACTTAAGGGAAGAAAGCTATTGCAATCCACAAGGGTTTGTTCCTGTCATTCTCTGTAACTACTAGTATGAGCAAGCACGTGTCCTGCAATCGCGCTTGCTGTAGGTTCGTTCTTTATTTCTTTGTTTGCATTGGAGGTCTTAGTAAGTATTCATATATGTCAAGACAGTTTCAGTTATTATTATTATTTCTGTTTTTGCCATTCCGGCTCGAAATACCTTTTTAAAGAAAAACCAAGGCAAAACTTTGTTTAATTTGATTGAAAAAGTAGCTGGTGTTCTTGATGCAAGCAAAGACAACACAATCAGATCAAATATCTGAAAAATCAACAAACAACCGCACCTGACGTCTATCTATGACCTGATGGCCTCTACATAGAGTACTTGGATGCCACAGTTACCAATAATTTTAGGCGCCCGTTACAAATTGGCATTGCCGACATTAGGATCCCATCGGCTTACGTCGTAACCGTCGGATGTAGTTTTCATGTACGGTAGGATTAGTAACAAACATTTGTATTATTTCCATGTAACAAGATGTTAAATTTACGGGAAATAATTTTGGTGACCATAGGAAACATGGGCATCGTGGGTTCCTTCTGTTATGGCAACACAGAAACATTTGCGTAGTGAGAGGGAAAGATTTTACTAAAACTTGCACAATAAATTATCAAATCAATACCATAACAACATATAGTTGAGCTAAATCCAGCCCTAAACAATTATCAAGTATATGTTTTCCTCTAGAATTTGCGTACTCCTCAAAGGCATCCTAATGGAGTAGAAAATCATTTTTATTTTGGATGTTTGGGTTACGGCCCAGATTCAATGGGGCTCTTTTTAGCCCGGTCCAACCCACCACAAAGCACCAATTCCCCTCCTCCAACCAAGAAGCTAGGGTTTTTACGTTCCTGGAGCGTGCGTCTCAGCCATGGACAACTCCCCCGAGCTACAACGATTCCTCGAGGTCAGATGAGAGCTTCCGATCTGGTGTTGTCGGTGTGTGCTACCGCTGTTCTTTTACGGCCACATCTCGTGGTTTATTTGGGCATAGGCAGGGCATATGTTATTGTTGACCCGCGGACAATGGGGTGGGAATTAGTTCGTAGGAGTTACGTCTATCCGTCGATGCGATTCGTTGCGGATCTGAAGGTTCTTTTAAAGGAAGCATGCGATTGGTGTGATTTTAGATGTAAGGATGCGATAATTTTCCTTAAGCACGTCTTGTTGATTTGACTGGTGATGCTTGCTAAGTTCTGAGTTGTTTGTTTGGGATATGTTGTGACTTGTGAACGCACAGAACAGAAACTGCTTCTGTTATGAAGCTAGATGCAGATTTTCCATCTTGATCAGAGGTGAAGTGGGTCCATGATGAAGCTCGTGTTGTGTATTAGACCGTGTCATAAGCTCTAGCATCATCGTGCTATAGGATATATGTGAATTGAGAGGTCTGGAGAATCTGAATTTGGCATTGTGCTTCATTCCCGATATAAAGTTCCGGACTCTCCTTTTTGTACCTATTCTAGTATTAAATTATTCAATTTCAATATGTGTTGGCCTAGGGAAAATGATTTTGGACAGCCTTTTTTTTTGTTGCATTTCTTAATGTTTCTGTTGACTACTTAGTTCAGCCAGTAGACGATGATATAGGCCTTCATTTGTCATCATCCAATTTTAGGTATTGCTCTTCATTCTTTGAAGATGCCTTGTGCACATCAACATGTACTATGTTTTATTGGTGTGCTTTATTGTTTTACGGTGACAATACATAGGCTCATATGTATTATAAGGCGTTAAGGTCACAGTTACAATGCCTATATGTTTTAAGGCTCGTTATAAAGAGTATTGCAATTGCTGGGCTACACTTTCACTTGACATACTTGTTGAACCTTTTCCTCTGTAGCTCTCTTCGGAACTTGCTATTTCACTTTGCTTTGCTTCAAAGATTGCTCATCTGTGCTGTTGACACGTTGATACTGAGTTGCTTGAATATTGGTAGATCTTGAATAGTACATCTATATCACAAGCTAGCAATGGTGCTTGCTGCCTGTTGCAACACTGATTCATTTTGCGGGGGCTCAGGATTGTGAAACTCACATATTAATTATTGATGATATATTCTGAAAAGATATTTTTGTGTCTCCATTTCATATGTTAATGGCAACCTAATCATACTTTGTAGCAAAGCAGCTATTGTTGCTGTTTCTCTAGCAGTATTAAGAGTTAAAAAACACCAGGATTTGTGCATTAAATCATGTTGTATATGTACCTACCCTCAATCCTTAGGTGCTCAACTATTATGTCGTAGTTGTGGCACCCATTGGAAATTTACATATGTTTCCGTTTCAATTTCTTTTAGTGTACATAATTTTGCTTACTGCAGAGCCCACACTATATGTCGATGCTTTTGCAGCTGATGACAACACTATATCTAGCTTGTCTCCCATGCTAAAACTCTCTGTAGTATGTTATTTTAGTGGATGCAGACATATTAATTATATTCAGTAACTGGATCAAAAAGAAGTCTCATTGAAGTTCTTAACTCTGCAGCAAGAGAAGCAGAAGATGATGATGAGCGAGATGGTCGGCAAGCTGACAAACGTGTGCTGGGACAAATGCATCACCAGCAACCCAGGAAGCAAGTTCAGCTCTGGGGAAACTACCTGCCTGACCAACTGCGCTCAGAGGTACCTCGACATGAGCGTGCTGATTGCGAAACGGTTTGAGATGCAGTAGGGTGTTGTCAGTCAAAGCGATTACTTCGTTAAAATGTCTTCAGTTTGTCTCCGGGCTTCCTTTGAACATGTGAACAATTGCAAGTGTTAACAGTGAAAGGTTTAATATATTTGCAAAGATCTAAGCCTGTCATGCGATGCTTATCTGCTCTATTTTGTGGTGACCCTTGATGTGTATCTTTTCTTACGAAGCTACTACCCTTTGGTTCTTGGATCTCTATAGTTGATGTCCCGTTTTCTTTTGCATTCAATGTATAAGCCATGACGTCTGACACGAACGTTGTGATGGAATTGATCCATCTTATTTTCTCTCGGGGTTGCTTGTGTGGTGCAGGATAATTACATCCGTCGAATTTGCTTGAATTAGTACCATGGTTGGGTGGAAGGTATTTTTGCAACCTTCATATTTCTGCACCAAGGGTTAACTAAATAAAATCAGTTTTGACTATTCAAAACCAAGATTACTCTTATACTGGAGAAGAAGCGTAAAAGTATTCCATCAAATCACATATTTAGAGCCTGTTTTCTCAATTCTTGCAGCATTTGAGGAGACGTTCCAGTTGCACATGCTTGTGAAGAAGCGTCAAGTGTTTTGTCCACTCAGCATGTCTGGAATGCAGTAATCTCGCACCACTAAGTTCTCGCGGTGAAAAATGGCATGTTCCAGTTACCTAAACGGGAATTACACGTCTCACGGTTGTCTTAGCGAACGATACGGTCCGTATGTTTGATCCACCAAAAATTAAATCTGACCGCTCGTTTAACTCTCAGCGCTACACTTTTATCTAGCCATGCAAGTCAATCAAAAAATGATGACATCATAGATTCCTCAAATTCTGAAAATTCAAAATGTTTTATCTTTGAAATCATTAATCCAATTCATGACTTGTATGCATCCTTAAGTTCGTCTCGACAAAGACTTCAAAACTAGAACCCCACTCGGATATGTTTCGACGAATTTTTTTTTATTGTTACCAGTTACTAGCGTACAGTATGATAACTACCAAGCTAAAAGTGAATGCTTACCAGATATTAGTGAATAGTTATCTTGTAATAGTTAAACTAATTGGCTCATTGTCGCACAATTATGTCAGTTTGGAAAGGAAAATGTAGACTGCTATCAAGTACTAATTGGTATTATTAGGCCACTAGAGCATTGTAATGTAAATTTTTTAGAGGTGTTAGAGAGATATTCAATAACCTGGTAACACAAAAACTATAATATGGTAACTTATTACTGTTAATATGATAACTCATTCATTATAACATGGTGACTATTAGGCCAAAAAAATATCGCTGTCAAAACATATTAACACGTGATTTAGTTTTCAAGCTTTTGTCACGACTAACCCAATGATGAAACCGAATTGTCAATTGGACTAACGGTTTAAGAGATAAAATATTTTAAATTTTGGATTTAAGAGAATCTTAAATGACATCAACTTTTTTTATGGTAATGCATGCAATGCAAGGTGCTGATTCGAGATGTTATTTCAGACAGCCTAATAAGATGGGAAGTTCATCATAAAATGTATGTAATATAAAGTTGTTAATGTGCCGTATAATAAAGCTACACAAAAATAAATATGTACTGGACAAAATGTTAAGAAAAAACCATGAACAAAAAGTTGGTAGAGGCTTTTACTGACTGAGAGCTAACATACCACGTGGCAAAAGAGAAAAGAAAACTAGGCCATAATGAAGGGCAACAAGGCCTTGAACACTCCAGATTAACACCTCGCTCGCCATTGCGGCTTAAACCCTTATCTCCTCCATCTCGACCTTATCTCTTCTTCCTCTCCACCTAGGGTTTTACCCTCATCATGGCGATGGCGTCGCGCGCCGTCCTCCTCTCCCGCCTATCGCCTCTCCCCACCGCAGCGCCCTCCCGCCTCCTCCTCCGCCCGCTCGCCGCCGCGGCGACCCTCCTCCCTGCCGCGGCCTCGCCCGTCCCGGCGGCGGCGCGCCGTGCAGCAGTGAGGTGCCTCGCGACGCAGCCGGCGACGTCGTCGTTGCGGGACTCGTCGCCCAACTGGAGCAACCGGCCTCCCAAGGAGACCATCCTCCTCGACGGGTGCGACTTCGAGCACTGGCTCGTCGTCATGGAGCCGCCCCCCGGCGATGCCTCCAACCCCGACGTCCCCCGCGAGGAGATCATCGACAGCTACATCAAGACCCTCGCTCAGGTCGTCGGAAGGTATCGTCCCAACCATTTCCCTCATCTTCGTCCTGTTTGTTCTATTCGGTGATGGTTGAGATGTACGGTGCGTTCTCTTTTTGCATTTCATCAGGATTGCTTTGATGTTCCATAATAATGTTAAGTTGAGTGTAATTTGGGAGCTGCACAGCTTATTGTTTGGATCTGGATAATGAATTTCTAGGTATCAGCGATTTTGTCGTAGGTCATTTACCGTTTAAACATATTTTCTATAATAATTATAGAGAGAATTGCCTCAGTACCACTAAAATTTCTATCACTCTCCAAAATATCACTCATCATTCTTTTCCAAAATACCACTTAATTCATAGATTTCTACCCAAAATACAATTATTGACAAACTAAAGCTAATGGAGTTAGAAAAAGACATGCTTGTCCTTACCTTTTCACACCATAAAACATAACTCTCTTCATCTCATCCTCATCTTCCTCTCTTTCCCTATTTGGTTCCATCTCATCCTCATCTTCCTCTCTTTCCCTATTTGATAACAATATTATGATAGCATCATGCCACCATAACTAGACCACATACTACATTACCAAAAGCTTTGTCCAAGTGTTCATAGTTCACAAGCACATAAAGGACCAAAATAACTAAGAGGGGTTCACAAGTACTTAACAGGCCATACAAATTGTCCAAAAGATCATAATTCATGCACTACTTGTTCTTTTGAAGAGGACTAGCAGCAGCCTTCTTGCTCCTAGTTGATGTACAAGGAGGTGTAGAAGCACTTGCAATGGCTGCTGCCCTCTGCCTTGTCATTGGGCTTGAAGTACTAGCTTGAGTACCTTGCTTAGTCGGTGTGCGAGGAGCTGAAGTTTCCTGCAAGAGAAGGACACTAATACAAGGAAAGAAATATGTAAGTCTAAAAGATATTAGCAAACTGAACCCAATACAAGAAACTACCTTTTGGTGGGTTGTGGAGGAGGAATTGTCTCGCCATCTCGGTCAGCCTGTTTCTCCCTGCATCCCTTTTGGCAATGCCCAAATTGTCCACATCTTTTGCATTGATGTTGTCTACTAGTTGGATTTGGCTCACTACTGTTCTTTATCCTCTTGGTTTTCGGACGTCCAACACTTCTACTCAATTTGGAAGGAAACATCAAGAAACCTGGGTCTACCTTGGGCCACTGAGCCTTCCCTCTAATTGGCATGAGAACACCTTGGTATGCCATTTTGAATCTTGCAACTGAGAAGTAATCTTCCACGCATGACTCTAGCTTGGCCCTTCTAGAGAATATGAAATGAAGAGCATGTGTGCAAGGCTTACCATTAATCTGCCATTGCCGACAAGAGCACTCCTTTTTCTCCAAGTCACCTGTATGCCTCCAACCATTTCCTGATATCTCACCTAGTAGAGGTGCTGCCCTTGATTCTCCATAGTGCAAGCTCTTGCTTTTCTGGTCTAACTCCTTTATCACGCTAGGTAATATGCTACCCTGCAAACTTTCTGCAATTGATCTCCTTTTTTCTCGCATGCTCATTACCATCTCTCTAATTTTGTCAACAAGCTCAATGATTGCAAGTTGCTTGACCTCCCTTATCCAACTATTGAACACCTCCGCCAAGTTGTTGTTGACATACTCAACTTTGCACGTAGCTGAAAACTTGCTTCTCGTCCGCAAACGGTTATGCTCCCTTCTCAAGTAGTTGATTGCAGCTGGGCTTTGTGCTTCTATCTCTGCCATCAAGGCCTCATGCTTCTCTAATTCATATGTCCATGATGCTGGCCACATATTTGTTAGTATGTCATCTTTGTACTTTTTGGTGAAATTAAGCATTAGATGACTCATGCATTCTCTATGCTCAGAATTCTTGAACACCTCAGAAATAATATTCTCCAACCCCTTGCATGCATCTGTATGTATTGCAAGCCCATTTAGTTCTCCAATACACTTTCGGAATTGTTTCATGAACCACTCCCAATTTGCCGTATTCTTCTTGTCAAATATCCCAAATGCCACCGGAAACATCCAACTGTGTCCATCCACAGCAGTTGCAGCAGCTAATTGCCTCGTGTATTGTCCAGTAAAAAAGGTTGAGTCAACCGACAAATATGGCCTACACCCTGCCAAGAACCCATCAATGCATGGCTTGAAGGCGACAAACAACCTGTTGAAGTATACCTTCCCACTAACTGTCTTGATGTCTATTTCAAACACACTTCTTGGGTTGGCTGCCAATATTTCTTCCTTAAAGTTCCATAACAACTGAAAACTGTCTTGATAGCTACCATGCAATTCAACTAGTGCACGGGCTCTTCCTTACCAAACATTATTGTATCCAAGTTTGACATTGAACTCCCTCTCCAATCGTTGTTTTATAGCTTTAGTACCCAATGTAGGCTCCTCTTTCAACATATATTTTCCTCTAGCAGCAATCCAATCCTTGTTTGCCATTCTCCCTTCGTGTTTGTTAGCTGTACCGCAAGTATGAGGACTAGGAAGTCTCTTTACCTGCATGCCAATAGACGGAAATATGAGTACAATAATTAAGAATCTTTACATGCATACAAGCACATGTAATTAAAAATCTCTTAAACTTAGAAGTAGAGATACCATGAAAGTCTTGCATCTCTACAACTTGGAGGCATGTATCCTTCATGGACAATCATCATCTGAACAACGAGCCCGAGATCTAGTTGGCTCACTATATTCAGTGGAGAAGTGCCACTCTTCTCTAATTGCTAATTGCCCCAATGCTAACTTAAAAGTTTGACTGTCAAGAAATGTGGCACCCACTTTAAATGTCGGATTATTTCTATCATAAATGAATGTGGGAGCCATGTTAGTCACTACGTTCTCATCATCACCTGGCACATATTGTGGATCATAGCTATTGTCAACATCTTGCCCTCCCAATGGAGCCACTGCCTCAATCACATTCAAGTGGACCAAGGGAGCCACTGCCTCCTCTCCCATTGCCTCCTCACACTCTGCATTGTGTTCAATAGGCACATCATCCTTAAACTCACCCTCATAGGACTGATATGGCCATGCAGAAAATGGAGCAGCAATAGGAACTTCTATAGGTGCATCAACCATGAGTTTGAGAGCTTGAAGTGCATGCATGCACATCAGTCTCCTGAAATACATCACTTGGAGTCTCCTGATATACATCATTTGGAGTCTCTTGACACACCTCATTTGGAGTGCTTCCAAAGTTTTGATGCTTGCTCTCAATGGTCACACCTAACCGCACTACCCTTGTATCCATGTTCCTATCGAACAATTGTGGTATCTCTGATTCAGAAATTGAAGGGATAATATCGCCCTCCAATGAAGAGTACCACACAGTCATTCTCTGACTATCAGACAAATTGTAATATCCCTCAATAGCACGCCTCACATCCTTCATGGAGAAATCACGACCCATAGCTATGCTCCATGTTCGATACAATTTTCTGCCATCTAAAATCTCACTATACTATTGAACGTCCATTTCTACTTGGAATACATCCATTGAAAAAAATATAGAGGAGAAAAGACTCAATTTCAGTACCCATTGTTTAGGGCGCCGCTGCGCTGCGCCTCTTGCCTGCTCGGCGTGCTCTTTTGTCCCTCCTTTCAAATGTGAAATCCACTGCAATAAAAACACATCAACCAACCATTGAGAGAGAGCACTAAGCACAATGTATAATCAAAGGCTCTGCGTACCTAATTACTTTGCAAAATGTATGATGAACTGATTTGTTAAATATGTGCACAACAAAATGAAGGAAAAAACAAGGAGGTGCTCATGTGAAAATGAAGTTTCAGGAGACTCTATGGAGTAGTACTACAATTCAAACAAAGAAAATTGAGCTGCTCACATCAGAGATGGTGAGTAATTAGCCTAAATGTCCAATATCCAGTAGCTACAACCAAGAACAACACACATGAACACCTCCCTTAATTTTGAGAGTCCATATCCAGTAACTGCAACCAAGAACAACACATGTTGTTTCCTACGACCATTACCACATCACCATTGTCAACCAATGTAGGTGCAGCACCATTGACAGCTTCAGTCACAGCAGCATTGTTGACCTCCGTAGAGAAATTGAGCTGCTCAACCTTGCTGCGCCGCCCGCCGCGCCGGCCCTGCTGCACCGCCCGTCGAGCCCGCCCCGCCGCTTGCCCTGCTGCGCCCGCCCCGCTACCTGCCGCGCCCGCCCTGCTGCGTCGCCCGTCGGGCCTGCGAGGGATGCCGCCGCGCCGCACCGCCTGCGTGCTCGGGAGGGGAGGCTGTCGCGCCGCCGCTCGCCTGCGAGGGATGCCGCCGCACACCGCCACCCGCCGGGCCTGTTCGGGAGCCCACCGCGCCGCACCGTCCTGTGCTCGGGAGGGCAGGCTGCCGCGCCGCCGTTCGCTTGCTCGGGAGGAGAGCCACCGCACCGCCGCTCGTCTGCTAGGGAGGGGAGCCTGCCGTGCCGCCGGACGGGATGAGGGGGAGCACCGGCTTGGCAGATTTGAGTGCACCGCCGGCTCCAATTGGGGAAGAATGAGGTGTTTAGGGATCGAGGGGTGTTTTGGGTATTTTGAATTTTCTTTTATTTGACAAGGCAATTGACTAACGGGAGCAAGAGGCAAATCAACGACAGTGTTATTTTGGAGAAATGGAGATTGAATTGAGTGTTATTTTGGAAAGATATAGTATTTGAGTGGTATTTTGGAGAATTGTAGATGACTTAGTGGTACGGAGGCAATTGCCTCATAATTATAATAAATTTTGGTTTCATCCTGTTAGTGCTCGTATCAAATGTTATTTTTCTTTTGAATGGAGGGTGCTCTGTTCCTGTGAAATTGTTCTGGTGAGTGTGGGTTTTTGTATTACTGACATCAGTTGAGTTGGGAATACGTTCTGTAATTTCGCCTTATTGTTCTAGTGTGATTTGGAAGTTGAAAATAATCTTTCACTGCGTTTATTATTTTGTCTGATTTTACTGAGGCTACTGGTTTTCATGTTTATGTCGGTGCAATGATTTGTTTGTTAATTTGTCTAATCTTGGTTATGTTTTGAAAAAATGGTTTGCCATTCACCTTAATCTTAAATTTTACATGATTTTAAATATGTTGGTTTTATTCAAGAAAATAATTTAATTCGTAACGTGATACAGTATCCATGCTAATCTTGGTTGATGGACATGCATTGTTTGTTGCCCCATTTTTAATATTCAAGTTCAAATGTATATTGACATCTATAACCAATTCCATGTTCCAGTGAGGAAGAAGCTAGGCAGAAGATATACTCGGTGTCAACTCGTCATTACTTCGCTTTTGGTGCCCTTGTATCCGAGGAACTCTCCTACAAACTTAAAGGTATTAGTGCTTCATGAAGTGCTCTCGAGGAAGTTTCAATATAAAATACATTCAATTTCAAATATTCTTGCTTGTACCTTACGCCTCTTTAATGATTCGCAGAGTTGCCCAAAGTCCGCTGGGTTCTTCCTGATTCATACTTGGATGTGAAAAATAAGGACTATGGAGGTAATTATGACATGTTCTTGATGTGAATAAATACCATCTACTATTTCCTTTTCGGTCATGATCCTGCTGACCTTCTGATTGCTGATGGGCTGTGGCTTTCTTTGCTATTCTCTATGAGGCTATGTGTTGTTTGTAGCTTTTTCTTCTTAGCTCAATAAAAATCAACATAGTTCTTGTAGATTGAACAATTCTGGTCAGCATGTTCTTTCTGTGGAATGCTTGGTAGCCAAGCAACCTACCTGAACATGTATTGGTCATTGGTCAGATGATAAAGTACACTCTTTAGGATTAGAGATTACAGCCGAGGATAAACAGACTCCATGTTGAAGATCAGATGTTGTTTGATGTGTCATCTATTAGCCAAAATGTGAACCTTACTGTTCCATGAAATTACTTGCCAGCTAGTGACCCACTGACCATTATCTGCTTCTATGATGGCTTTATGTGGTTAGGGATATGCTTGTCCCTAAGGGACAGGTAAAATAAGGGGTCATGAACTCCTTGAGGTTTGTCCAACCAGCTTAGATGATTTAATATTGACACACTTCCATTCGTGTGGTTTCTTAATGGACCAAAAAATAATGATAGCAAGCAAGATGCCCTTTTGAACCTTACAGCCTTGACATGGCAGTTTCTTCCATTATTTGTAAGTGGTAACACATCATTGTTTGACCACAACTATGTTGCGCGTACAAGCATTAAGCAACACCAGATAATTTTTGGGGGTGAATCTGTTCATTGTTTATGCACACTTGTGTTAGAACTAGATTGATTATGTATTTATCATTGTTAAAAGCATCTGCATTTATGTGACATTAATTGATGAAGAAACCTATAAGCACTTGATACTTTACACCTTTCTGTTTCAGGGGAACCTTTTATAGATGGGCAAGCTCTTCCTTATGATCCTAAGTATCATGAGGAGTGGGTCAGGAACAATGCCCGTGCCAATGAAAGATCTCGGCGTAACGATAGGCCCCGCAACTTTGACAGGTCAAGGAACTTTGAGAGGAGAAGGGAGAACACGCAGAACTTCCAGAACAGGGATTTACCTCCTGGGCAAGGTTTCAACAGTGCTCCTCCACCACCACCTCCGCCGCATACTGCAGGTGGTCCACCAAATTACCAACCCCACATGCTGAACCCGCAGGCACCGGGTGGTGCACCCCCAATGCCTAATCCACAGGCAGGCTACACACCAGGCGTTGCAACCCACATGCCAAACCCGCAGGCAGGCTACACGCCCGGCGGTGCTCCTAACTATCGGCAGAGTGGTCCACCTGGCTACCAAGGTGGACCTCCTGGGTATGAGGGCTGTAACCAAGGTTACCAAGGAGGCAACATGCATGGTGGCCCTGGCCCTGCACACCCTGGTAGCAACGCTGGACATCAAGGTGGTGGCTATCCTGGCGGCTACAATGGTAATGCACCAGGCGGCTATAATAATCAACATTAGGGTCAAGGAGGAGGCAGACCTGAACGAGCAATGAGGTGTCCACAAATGAAGTGATTGGCCTGGGAGGCACTGCCAGTATAACTCGCTAGAAGATACGATGTGCAGTAGTATAAATTCAAACAATTGTTATGGGATGGGATATTTTCATGTGTTCTCGTTGTATGGACCTAAGTATTATGTGACGCTGGAACTTTTGATGTGCTATATTGCCAAAAATGAGCTTAATTGTGCACATTTCAATGTGAAATGAACAAAGGATTTGCGGTCGGAACTGTCAGATGATCTAGTTATTGCTGTTCTATAACTAAACGATCGATCGAAAGGAAACAAACTCTCTTCTATTTCAATACTTGCAACATCGTCGTCCACAACTAATTGCACAGTTGGATTCCCAACATATTTATCCGAAACTATTTTGCAGTCTTGTATTGCGGAAATGTGGTAGCTACTTTGTTGAAGGAATTGTTTTTCCAACGAGTATCGCTGGGCCCAAGTGCAGAAGGCAGCCCAGTCTCCGACCGAACCCGAATGACCTCCTCCTCTCCTCTCTTCCGCCGCCGCCTCCACAGCTGGCCGGGGTGCTCCGGGAAGCGAGGCCTGCTGGGTCGTATTCCTTTGACGAGGAGGTCGCCTCGGGGCGAGGTGCCCTCCCCTAGGGTTTCCTGCCTCGTACGACTGAGGCGGGCGGGATGTACGTGCCACGGCCCTCCCGCTCCGATGGCTCCCGCGATGCTGCCGGCGACCAGCCTAGGGTTTACCAGGTTTGGCGCGGAAGCAACGTAAGCTCTCTCTCTCTCCCTATCCCCTCTCTCTGTCTCGTCTCTCGCCTCAGGAGGGATTTCGATCTGGATGTAGGCGATACGCTATATGCAGTGACCCGTTACGTATTGATGAATTTGGCTGGGGAATCACTCAATTATGTGAAATTTCGCTACCCACTTCACGTTTTTGCGGTTCCTGCTATGGGATTAGAAGACTGGGGTTTGGATCAAGGAAGCTCGCAGCCCTGTTTCACGTGAGATTCGGTAATTGTCTTTTGCCCCGTGCCCAAATAGCCATCCTCATCTCATGTGGTGAGCTGGCAAATCGGGCGATTAAGAAATTATCAGTATTGGAGCTATTTTGTAAATTGGGTCCTCACAAGAATGAAATTTATTTTTGTCCCAATTGGAAAAGATCCATACTTTATCTGGTTTTGCTTTTTGTTATTTATCGTTTTGAGCATATGCAATCCTCCATGTGGAATAGGTATTACTACTGGGATCAATTCAAGTAGAAGGTATCTTTGAGCAGGACAGTCAATAGATTTGATTTGAAGTTGTTTTGATCCACCATTTTGATGGTTAGTCTATATCTCCGATGAACAAAGAATTTCTTATGATTTATGTATGAGGATGCCTATGCTTTAGCTGGAAATAATTTCATGTTGTACATGGGTGAAAATGAAACAAAAATCTGTACAGAGTATGAAGTTATATAAGTAAATATATCACCAGCAACGATAAGTTGATAGCGATAATTTCAGACAACTTTGTTAGTTCACAGTTTCATGAGAAAGGCTGTTAGTTTTGCAGCAATTTTTTACCACACTGTTGTGATATTTCTTCTCTAGCCTATCCAACTTGCTTGGGACAAAAGGCTTTGTTGTTGTTGACTGTTGTGATATTTCTGTTTGCCTTGGTGTCATCTGTGATTGTGTTCTGCACCTTCTAGTGAACCAACAATTGTTCTAGCTAGTTTTAAGATATGATGGGCTGTATTCATGTTAATGTACTCATGAGCTTTGTCGTATGGCTCAGGATAATTGCATTTTGTTTGCTGTTCTGTACAATTAGCTTGATTAGAGTGTATCTGTCCAATTGAGCTAAATAGCAATCTGAAATGGTTATATAGTACTTCTTTAGCTTATCAATTTGTGATACCTTAGTGGCCTTCTCGAATGCCATGAGGAAAGCTCCTTTTGCTATTGAAGTTGTCTATATGTTTATATTAAAAGCATCTAATGTTTGTTATAATTGCTTGCAACCACATTTGTTGAATTTTGCTGAGGATATCCTTGTATCTTTGCATTTTGCAGAAATTCTTCTTGCAAGGGAGGTTTATATTTGGACCTGATGCGAGATCCTTATTTCTCACTATGTTTCTCATCGTTGCACCCGTGGTGACGTTCTGTGTGTTTGTCGCCAAACACCTCATGCATGACTTTCCCAATCATTGGGGTATCTCAGTGATGGTAGTGGTGGTTGTCTTCACCGTTTATGTAAGTATTTTTTTTAGAACATTTATGTAAGCATATTAGTACAGCCACAACTTCATTTCTTTACCTCTTATGATGAGTAATAAAATTCTTAGCCATTACTTCTCCCTGTAAAATTGTTTGAGTGAACTTATCTTCTTTAGTTAACTGTCCCGTACTTGCAATTGTCACGGTTGTTTTGATGATGATTTTTTGGTTGTATTTTCTACAGAATATGCACTTTGGTACGATAAACATAACTGAGCTTCTTTCCCTTTCCTAGGATTTGGCGCTACTTCTTCTTACATCTGGTAGAGACCCTGGTATAATACCTCGCAATGCTCATCCTCCTGAACCTGAAAGCATTGCTGGGAGCAATGATATTGGTGGTCGGACACCACAACAATTTCGTTTGGCTCGGACAAAGGACGTCATTGTAAATGGAATCAGCGTGAGGATTAAATACTGTGACACCTGCTTGCTTTACCGACCACCTCGATGCTCACACTGTTCTATTTGCAATAACTGTGTCGAACGGTTTGATCACCACTGCCCATGGGTTGGCCAATGCATAGGACAGGTAAATTTTGGAGGTTTCTAGCAATTCTGCAATTTATCCTTGTTTTGCAAAAGCATGCTGCTTGTGTGCAGTCAGCCGGTCACAGGTATTTCCGGAGCTGCTCTTTGTGCAGACATTTCTTGTTGTAAGAGTTCCAAATTTTCAGTGGCGTATCTTCAATATCAGCCGAGTCTAATCATAAGCATATTTGGTGCAGCGCAATTATCGTTTCTTCTACATGTTTGTATTCTCCACCACGTTAATCTGCCTCTACGTATTTTCCTTCTGTTGGGTGTACATAATCAAGATAAGAGATGCTGGGCATTTGTCAATCTGGAAGGCAATGTTAAAGACACCAGCCTCAGTTGTTCTGATTATCTACTGCTTTTTTTGTGTATGGTTTGTCGGTGGTCTGTCTGTCTTCCATTTCTATCTGATGAGCACCAACCAGGTAGGCATTAGTTCATTTCAGTAACCATCTCCTAAACACAGTACTTACAATTCAGTAGCTAATCATGTACCCATTTTCTTTTGTAGACAACTTACGAAAATTTCAGGTACCGCTATGATCGGCGGGCTAACCCGCATAATAGAGGTATTCTGAACAACTTTCTAGAGATATTCTGTACCCCTATTCCTCCTTCAAAGAACAACTTCCGGGCAAGGGTCACAGTAGAGGAGCAAGGACTACAGCAAGCACGCACTCCATCTAGAGGTTTCATGAGCCCCAACATGGGCAAGCCTGTTGGAGATCTTGAAATGGGCAGAAAGCCAATACCTTGGGATGAACCGAGGATGGCAGCTGATATTAGGGACTTGGAAGTAGGTCTTGGGGGCTTGTTGGATGAGAAACAGGGTAGAATTGCTCATCCCCAGATCTGAGCAGAGATGAACTTCCTCCAGAGCTTATGGAAGGCCGAACTGGCATGCATTCGAGGTGCTCAAGTTGGGATCACAGAACTGGAACCACGGAATCAGCGGACAGCAACTCTCTGCAAACAGCTGCTGGGGAAGCTAAAGGGCGCGGTGCACATTAGCAAAAAAGGAGCACAGCATAATTTAACCTCGGCACGGAGGGGGTTGTTGATCAGGTTCCAGAATTGGATTTTGCCACGTGTGCCACGGTAAGGTCCTGGACCAGTGTAATTCTAAAAACGCTCCCTGTTGTTTCGTCCCTGGTAGTGCATCAGACAGAGCTGCTGTTGGTGTTTGTTGTGGTGTCTTGTGAAAGTGGCCCAAGAGCTCAAGCTCCCGCTCGGTTTGGATGGTGTATTTGTATATGTGATATATTATTGGAACAGTTTGTCACAGGTGTTGTGTTGGGTTTGTGATGATGCTGTGGCTTCTCAGAATGCCATTTCAGTTGTGTTGAATAGCCAAAATGGCTCGCAAGGTGTATCTTACCGGTTCTGTACCTGAAATTGCGAAGCTCGAGCTCCAGTTAATATATACTGCTGTCCTCTCGACAGTGCAACACTGGGGAAGGAATCACTGCAGAGCCTGAGACCATGTTTGTTTGGACTTTGGAACATGAGATCTTCCTAATAACCGAATTACTCTCGTTCATTTCGCGTGAAATTGCTTTTGAATTCCAAACGAGAGTCCCTTGGAGGTTGCCAAGTGTGCTCACTGTCTGTCTCTCAGACAGACATGCCGGTAACCTGGTCTTGTCCTCCCGTTCTGCACTGCAATGCTATCCAAGTCCAATCGCCTGAACATACCATATTTCGGGCTTCTTCACGCACCTGGAGACATATAGGAGTAGCAGCTAAATCGAAAAGGCAGAGCACACTCGATCAGTCCATCCTTGATTTCCATCAGGCAACAGCACGGCCAGTGCAGATGCAACAGTGGCCACTCACATACATCATCCTAACTTCCACTAATAATTGCACTTGGTCGCCTTGTGTCCTGTGTGCCATTTCCCAACATCAACATGCATGCATGTACATTGCTATTGCTATTGCTATCGCTCCCAACGGGAGATAGCTTCTCCATGTGGACCGTCCAACAACGGGTGGATCGATGGATGGATATTGGGTGGCTCCAATCGCACTTAGCAACTGGCAACAATTCAATCAAATGATCGAGATAGATAGATAGATAGATAGATAGATAGATAGATAGAGAGAGAGAGAGAGAGAGAGCACGGTAGTGTAATGTTGGGATTAAGGTAGGTGAGCTAGCTGATGCAACTGCATGCATGCATATGGAGTATCTAGATAGCTAGCTAGCTAGCTGATCATGCATACTCGAGGTTAGTGCCTCTGTGCCTGCATCTGCATGCATGGTGCACTCCAGCTCGAGCTGCACTTCCTCGTAAACTGTGACAAACTTGCATTTTCTGCATAGAGATAATTAGGATTCAAACTTCCTTCTAACATGCATAATCCATGGGATGCAAATTGCACTAGATCGAGCTAGCTAGTGGCAAGAGATGTCGATCAGGGGCAAAAGGTGCAGCAGCTAGCCGAGTCAGAGTGATGTGTATAGAAGCACGCACGCGGCGCAAAGGTGAATTAAACTTGGAGGGAGTTAGTGAGCAACAGCTGCTTGCGCCGATCGAGCAGCTAGCTAGTGTGATTCCGTGCCAAAAATTGCAGCAACTACGCCTGCAACTTGCTAAGTTGGTTCCGGTTTGTTGCTGCATCATCTCCAACGATTAAAGCCATGGATCGATCTATCCTGGCCGGCCGGTGCATGCATGGCTGGCGTTTTCCCTGCCAATCCCAATACACTATACCCTATACCGCTCTACTCTGCACACTGTTTTTCTCTTACCGTTTATTCCTGCACGCCCACTTCTCCTCTTCTACTGGGGACAAATGTTGCCTCGGTAGGGCCCGTATGTCAGTGACTGATCAATGCCTTGGTATAAATCGAACTGCGCCTGTCGGTAGGGCTCGTGTGTCAGTGACTGCTCACGACGGTGGCTTGTAGCGCATCTTATGCTAAAATGGGTGTTGATGAAGTGAGGTGAAGCCGAAGCTAATGGCTGCATTTTGGGAGGAAGCTTCCTCCTTTCCCTTTGCCGCTACGATGATGTCGACGGGACTGGGTGCTGACAATATAGGCTATGTCTTGCGCGTGATCATGGATATGTATTTGCATCTTGCTGAGGCATATGTGCCCAAGTCACCAAATTACTAACTGATACCATCTGGGTGTTGCTTTGGAGATGCATGCCGATTGCTGGCAAAACCTTGAGAAGGAGAGCACTATGGATGAATTAGTTATATATGAGAATTGTGATTAATTCCTTCAAGCTGTTTTTCTTTGGAATTAATTAGTAGGGTATTCTGGAAATGCCCTCATGGAAAATGCATGCAGTGTGAAGACTATGCACCATCAGCATGTTGTCCATGAATAAATCATGGTAAAATAAAAATGGCCTTATTGTGAAGTGTTTTGTATAGAAAAATTACTTCCGAAATTGCAAACTAACAAAATGGGGAAGGTGCACATTGGATTTCTAACTATAGTGGCTAGGGCAGGTAAGGTCAAAAGATACATACTTACTGCGTTTTCCTAAAAGAGATTTCTGTTAGAAGATTTGGCTATGAGACATACTATAAGGTGAACTTTGGTAGATGTATATATAAGGTGCTTAATTGATCCACTCTTAATCTTACAATGAAAAACTGTAAGTCGTCTCTAAATATCATCAAATTAAAGTGCCTTCAGACATAGATCCATATAAGACAACCAAAAAATCTTGCAAGTCTTTGTCCCTAGCTATACGAGTTACCAAGACTTCACTTGCATATTTTTTAAAACTGAAACCACATATGTTTACCCCAACTATATTTATTGAAATGCATAAACATCAGCATATATACTCAATTAGAAATTAATATAAATAAAATTAAACAATTATATTTGTCTACCTACTCCCATGCATGTACTAGGCTTTACATGTGTACTACTGCTGCTGTTCCAGTGTTATTGGCCCTCCATGATTGGTAGGCCTAGCAAGTAGCAACTACTAGCTAGCATGCAATTTTTGTTGTTGACTGAACAAAGCAGCGACTGCAACCTCGTACACGCGACGACATTGCTCACACGAGGCACGCACTTAAATAATGCACCAGTGGCCACATAGGTCACAGCATATAGTATAAGAACACTAGTACAGAACGACAGGTAAACGACGGTTTATCCCAAACGGTTAAGCATAGCCGTCATGTTTGCCTCACATCCCAAATAATTTTAATTGTCCAGCCGTTTGGGATAAGACCGTGGAAAATGCACCGTTTGGGATGATAATACATCCGTGACGGTTAAATATTTAAACCGTCTGAGACATAATCCCAAACGGTTCATGAAAGAGAGCCGTTTGGGATGATTGACTTATCCGCGACTGTTAAAAGTTTGAACCATCTGTGATATAATCCCAAAAGGTCATGAAAAAGAACCGTTTGTGATGATTGACGATTAGCCCAATAAATATCTAGCTCAACCAGACAGATTTGGAAGCCTGAGATAAGTGTGGTTGTTCCGGTTGGCGAGCGATTTAGTGGCGAATTTAAGGCAACCAGACATTCCCATTTTAGTTGCTGCATACTTTTAGAAGATCTATTTGTTGTTGGTTATTAAAGGTTAGTAATTGTATTTCTATTGTTATATATCTTCTTTGCAATTTTTTTGTGAGAGAACCCCAATTATATATGAATCATGTGGTTTGATAAGGTGTTGGTATATGTTAATGAAGATTGTTTAAGTACATTGTCAATAGTATTGTCTAGGTTTTACATGTACTCTAGGTAGCTATGTTTTACATGTATTCTAGGTAGCTATTATGTACAGTGCGTGCTAGACTAATTAATTCTTTATATCTGAACGTAGATGGATCGAGGGTGGATGTACAACGAGAACTGTGTTAGCCAAGCATACATCCAAGGCATCGTTGGTTTCTTAAAAGTTGCCATTGTGGATATGCACAATAAGATGGAAGAGTGGACTTTTTGTCCATGCGTTGATTGCGATAATACTAGATAGTGGCAGAACCCTAAGCAGATTGAAGCACACTTGATCCGAAGGGGTTTCAAGGAAGGATATACACGTTGGAGCAAGCACGGTGAAGAGGTGATCATACATGAAGATAATAATAACATCGATGACACCGAATTGAACGACCCCTAGCGACGCTGCCGCCTCCTCCCGAGCCCGACGCACCCCGGCGCCGCTTCCCGAGCCCGATGCATCCCGCTGCCGCCTCCCAAGCCCGAGCCTTAATCGGCAGCATTGCCCTCGCCGTCGCCCCAACTATTGCCGCCTGCCGAGCTTGACGCACCCTGCCGCCGCCTCCCGAGCCTGAGTCCTAATCGGCTGCATCGCCAAGCATCCGAGGAGAAGAAGGACGCCGCCACCACTGCAACACCACTGCCACTGCAACGCCACTGCCACTGCATTTCCTCCTTCACCGACAAAAGCATCCGTCAGTCATTCCTAGTAACTCTTAATGTCATTCCTAGTAACCCATGATGATGGCACTGTTTGGGCAAAGCCAAAGGTTGGGATCCAGGGGACGCTGTGATTGCAATATAAAAAATAGAGAATGGCTTGAAGTGCTTGAAGTGTGCTAACTAGTAGTAAAGAGCTCCATCACTAGAATTATATGGCACTGAGAATATCTGTGCTGTCGTAGGAAGGGTCTTGATTTCGTTTAGTTTTTACTTCTTGATGTTTAGACATTTTTGTTGTCCTGTGCTATAGTATGGACCCTTGCCGATGAATGTGCTAAAGTGCTCTTTTAACATAATCTGATTCACTCATCCCCCGGCGACTTCTAGAAAGCCTGTTCCCTCGCCAATCTCCGCTGCCGCCGGCGCGTTTTCCCGGCCGTCGGCGCTCACCTCCCTCCCCTCGGGAGCTCGCCGCGGCGTCTGCTCCTGAGTTTGGGACTTCCTTTTGCGGGCAACCCTCCCGGGTTTGCTCCGCGCCGGGTTCCCGGCTGAGCTCGACTCAGGCGTGGCAAATCTTCCCCCTTGGTTCACATCTCCGGCCGCGTTTCCCTGATCTGGGGCGGTTTAGGGGATTCCTTGGTGGGTTTGTCTAACTTTGGCTTAATTCTTTTCTGTGGAGTCCAGTGCTTCGTGAGAAGAAAGGAGAATTCGTTTCTAATCTTCAGAGTAAGGATGATGGCTGGTAAGGGGAAGATGGTATGGAGTTCTGATTCGGCACCAAAGAGACAGAGCAGTTCTGCGGGACAAGATGGAGAAGTCACTGCAATGTTTGATAGACTAAATCTTGCGGCAGGAGAGGATGAAAAGCTGGTAATGTCGGATGATGAAGAAGAAGATGATGAACCAGTGAAGTTCTCTGTTATTGGTAAAGTCCTCTCTCCTACTAACTTGCAGTTAAATACTATTATGAATGCAATGAGGCCAGCCGGGGGGAATCCAAGGGGATTGAGAGCAAGAATAGTTGGGGACAATGTTTTTATCGCCGATTTCCTATCACCAGCAGACAAAGATAGAGCTCTGGATGGTACCCCCTGGCTAGTTGGTCGTTATGCAGTCTTACTGCAGGACCTGAAGAAGGACCTAAGACCTTCAGAGGTACGTTTCAACTCAATGCACATTTGGGTTAGAATCCTGGACATTCCATTCAAATGGATGAACAAAGTGAAAGGGAAAAGAATTGCGGGCCTTGTTGGTAAATGTGACAAACTGGATGTTGATGACCATGGGGATGTTGCTGGCACCTTCTTGAGAGCACGTGTGGCAATTCCAATTGAGAAACCTCTGAAAAGATTTATCACGATCGAGCAAAAGATGGGAGATGAGGAGGAAGGGGTAGAAATGCACTATGAGTTGCAATATGAGAAGTTACCTTTCTTCTGCTTCTCTTGTGGTGTCATAGGGCACTCGGAGCTGGAATGTCCAAATCCCACAGACCGAGACACCAAGGGGCACAGATGGTATGATAACAGAATCAGAGCGCCAGAGGAGAGAAAGAAAAGGATCCAATCCTTTGCCCAAGCAGCAGCAGCATCGGATTGGAGTGGTTCGTCAGTTCGCAGTGACTCAAGAACCAGTTCCAGGGGGAGATCTTCGGATGCTTCCCCCCAAAAGCAATCTGAACCATCTAAAGAGGTGGTTGAGGAGGAAGTTACTAGCCCTCTTAAAACCGCTATGGTAGAGAACAATGTTGAGACCCAGTCGAGTAATGTAAGCAAGGCTTTGTTTTCGGATCAGAAACAGGGGATTGTGAGTGCAGGGAGAAAGAGGAAAACTTTAAAAAGCAATACCAGTTGCCAGCGACAGCAGGGCACGGTGGCGGCGAGAGTTAAATTGTTGGAAAGTGCAAGAGCTTTACCTAATGCAATAACCAGCAATAGCCCTGGGACGCTTTCCATAGGACCCCATCCTGCCCGGGGGGAACTGGAGTCAAGCGACATGGAAGGTACTAAGAAACTGAGAATGGAGACGTTCTCTTTCAATGCGCAATCGGCGGAGGCTGCCTGTGAGGAGCAGCCCCGCCGGGCACAATGAAGCTCCTATGTTTGAACTGCCGGGGTTGCGGGTAGCCCGAGGTAGTTCAAGAGCTCCGCCTTTTGATGGAGCAATTCAGCCCGGAAATTGTCTTCCTGTCGGAGACGAAAATGTCAGCAAAGAGAGCTCAGAACTTAAAATTCAGACTGGGTCTTGAAAATGCGTTTGGAGTCAATTGCGAGGGGCTAAGTGGTGGACTAGTTCTGATGTGGAGAAAAGGTACGATTGTGCGGGTAAAATCTTATAACAAATCGCACATAGATGTTTGGGTCTGTAATGATGATCTGGGAGGAGGCGAATGGAGATTTACTGGTTTTTATGGCCAGCCTTGCGGCCAATCTCGAAAGGAGTCATGGCAGCTGCTTGCCTTTCTCAGGAACACAAGCAGTTTGCCATGGTTATGTGCGGGAGATTTCAATGAAGTTTTATCTGAAGAAGATCACTTCGGACGCAGGGAGAGGGGAGAATGGAGGATGGCTGGCTTCAGAGAAGTTGTAGAATATTGTGGTCTCTCTGATTTGGGCTTTTCAGGTCTCCCCTATACTTGGGACAACAGACAGGAGGGAGCTAGGAATGTTAAGGTACGTCTAGACAGGGCCCTTGCAGATGATCTTTTTTTGAATCGTTTTGGCTCTACTTCTGTGGAGCACATTCAAACTTCGGAATCAGACCATTGTGCAATTCTGATCAAGATTGGGCAGCAAGGGCTGGAACCTGGTAAACCGCACAGGAGACCTTTCCGCTATGAGAATATGTGGACTCGTGATCCTGGTTATGCGGATCTTGTTAAAGAAACATGGAAGGTACGCGGAAGAGGACTTCAAGGAACGATGAAGTCTTTGGAAGAGATGTAGGTATCTCTACAAAAATAGAGTTTCGAAGTCTTTGGTTCTGTGCGCGGTCGTCTTAAAAACTCCGCAAAGAGCTGGAGGCTATTAGAGAACAATCTTGGCATGGGGGACCAACAAAGGAAGAACGAGACCTTCTCAAGGGTATATCAGAGTTACTTGCTCGGGAAGAAGTTATGATGAGGCAGCGTTCTCGGGTACAATGGCTGGTAGAAGGAGATAGGAACACAGCCTTCTTCCATGCTAGATGCAAGGAGTGAGCCAGACAAAACAAAATTCTGTCTTTGCGTCGCTCAGATGGAACCTTCTGCCGTGATCAAAAAGGTTTGGAGAGTATGGCTGTAAGATATTATATGGATCTGTTTACTGCCCAGGAAGGAACCAATCCGGATGTGATTACGCATCTAGTGCCTCACAAGGTTTCAGACTCCATGAATGCTTTCTTATGTAGACCTTTTACTCAAGAAGAAGTGGAGAAAGCACTTTTTATGATGAAGCCTGATAAGGCTCCAGGTCCCGATGGTTTTACTGCAGGGTTTTTTTAGAATCATTGGGATCTCTTGAGGAAGGACATATGCGAAGCAGTCTTGGAGTTTTTAGAAGGTGGAGACCTTCCTCCTGAAATTAACAAAACCATTATTGTGTTAATTCCAAAAGTCAAGTTCCCGCAAGATTTGGCTCAGTTTAGACCTATAGCTTTATGCAATGTGTTGTACAAATTATGCTCAAAGGCTCTAGCTAACAGATTAAGAGAGGTGCTTGACGAATTAATAGCAGAAGAGCAAAGTGCTTTTGTGCCTGGGCGCTTAATCACAGATAATGTGTTGACTGCATATGAATGTATCCATCACCTGAAAAGGAAGAAAGGTAAGTCTGGAGAATGTGCAATCAAGCTGGATATGGCGAAAGCGTATGACCGCATTGAGTGGACCTATCTTCGGAGTATCATGATCAAGCTGGGCTTTGCTGTACCCTGGATAAACAAGGTAATGAAATGTGTAGAGTCGGTGAGGTTCTCAGTGTGTGTTAATGGTCACATCTCTGAAAGTTTTAAACCTTCTAGAGGTATCTGTCAAGGTGACCCCATATCCCCTTATTTATTTTTGCTATGTGCTGAAGGTCTTTCTAGTTTGCTTAAATTCTCAGGCCCTCAATTCCTATCAAAAGGAATCAGAGTTGGAATCCATGCACCATGGATATCTCATTTGTTATTTGCTGACGATTGCATTGTGTTTACTCAGGCTTCAAAGAGAGGAGCTGACAGATTAAATGATATTCTTGAAGCTTATAACAGGGGATCTGGTCAACTGGTCAATAGATCAAAATCTGTGATATTCTTTAGTGCAAACTGTGAAGATGCTATCAAAGCTGAAGTGCTTCAATCTCTTAATTTTCAGAACGTAGCTAAGGAAGAAAAATATTTGGGTTTGCCAACAGCTCTGGGGCGTTCAAATACAGTAGCCTTTGAAAAGATTTGTTCGAAGGTCCAGAACCTGGTTAACGGTTGGTGTGAGAAAAAGTTAAGCTCTGCTGGCCGGGAGATCCTTCTCAAAGCTGTGGCACAGGCTGTTCCCACATATTCTATGAGTTGCTTTCTCCTATCCAAAACTAAATGTAAGAAGATCACTAACACAATGGCTCGGTACTGGTGGGGGGGAGATGGGGAAAAGAAGAAATTGCATTGGAAAAAATGGAGTGATATTGCGAAGCCAAAGAGAGGAGGGGGTATGGGTTTCAGAGATCTCCATTTATTCAATATTGCTATGCTAGGCAAACAAGGATGGAGGTTGATGGTAAGGCCTAACTCTTTATGTGCGCGTATTTTAAAAGGGAAATATTTTCATAATAGCTCTTTTATGGAAGCAAGAAACAAGAAAAATAGTTCTCATACCTGGAAAGCGATCATGAAAGGGAGGAAGGCTTTGGACTTGGGCCTCATTAAAAGGATTGGAAATGGTGAGAATACTAACATATGGACAGACAAATGGATCCCTCATACACCTGGCTTCAAACCTATTTGTAAGAAGCCAGGAGGTACTGCAATGAAAGTTCAGGAGTTAATCTCCCCTGATGGTCTTCACTGGAATTCTCAAGCAATAAACAATAATTTTACATGTTCAGATGCCAGAGCAATTTTGCAAATCCCTTTAGGAAGGCTTGAAGAGGATATATGGGCCTAGAGTGCAGAAAAACATGGCTTATACTCTATCAAATCTGCTTATCGACTACTGTGTTCTTCTCAGCGGGCTCTACAGCAATACAGTGAAGGCATGGCAAACACTTCTCTAAATGATGAAAACCCTGCTTGGAGGAAATTATGGAAATTGTCTATACCACCAAAGATTAAATCCTTCTGGTGGCGCGTTATCCACAACTATATGCCAGTTCGGGATAACTTATTCAAGAGACATATGGATGTGCAAAGCAATTGTATTGATTGTGGGGCTGAGAAGGAGACTGTATTCCATGCATTAGTAGAATGTCCTTTATCTGGTATGTTCTGGCAAAGGTTCAGAGACTGGTACAATATCAAGCTTCCAAACCTCAACCCTATTACTTGGTGTTGGGATCTGCTTGATTTGGCCATATGCTCATATGAGGAATCTGCATCCATCCTGTGTGGTATGTGGTCCATATGGATGGCCCGAAATGGCAGGCGCCATGGAGTTTCTCCTATGAATATTGTTTCTGCATGTAAATGGGCTCATGATGTTGTTTCTGACCTGCTTACGTCTTCCAGAATCAGCAAGCCTGGAGGGAACAAATATGAAGTCATTAAGTGGAGACCTCCGGTTGCTGGACAATTTAAAATCAATGTTGATGCTGCTTTCAACTCATCCAATCAACAAGGAGCCACGGGTGTGGTTATACGAGGAGAATATGGTCAGGTGGTCTTGGCAAAAAGTTTCTGGTATGATTCTATTCCTGATGTTTTAACAGCTGAGGCTTATGCTTGTCGGGATGGAATTGTATTAACGCGAAGGATTAAGGAGGAATTTGGCCTAGATGTCAACAACGTGGTGCTGGAGACTGACTGTCAAGAAGTGGTTAAGTTGTGGGAATCGAGAGACGCTCAGAGGTCGAGTATTATGTCAATCATTAGACAAATGCAGGAGTTTAGTGGATGTATATCTCAGTTTGTTGTTACTCATATAAGAAGGGATGCGAATATGGCTGCTCACTGCATGGCTAAATTTGCATCGCCTTTGTCTAATTTAGATAGGCCCAGGCTGTTTCATGTACCTGATACTCTGCTCCCATGTATTCAGCATGAGATGAGCATGCTGTGATCTAATATATATTTCCTGTTTTCGCAAAAAAAAACATAATCTGATTTACTAGATGTCGTGCGATAATGCCTCTCCGAGGAGGTCCGATGAACAGACATCGGCTAGAGGTTCCGTTGAACGGATGTCGCCGAGAGGACCGTCTGACTCCACGACAAAATCAGTGTGCCGTCCTAGAAAACCCTTAATGAAGCCGAGGGGACGATTCGAAGTGCAGGCCATCCACGTGGAATCTGGGGCTCCTATAGAACTAGAAAAAACTATGAAAAAAATTAGGACCATCTGCGGGGTGGTCGCAAGGATCGGGTCAGCATCTTGTTAAGTGACTGGAAGCAAGTAACCAAGGATGAACGCAGATTATTAGTGGACGAGATAATGGAATCTTTCATGGTGCCTGATAGATGGGTCAAGGATGTGCGACAAGCCGTGGAGATGAAGGCTTGTAGTTTGTGGAAGAATTGGAAACATGTATTGAACAAGAAATATGTCCAAGAACAAAAGGAGCCCTTTGGCCTTACCCGATGATTACACCTGAAGATTGGGATAAATTTATGGAGATGAAGATGATATCTGAATTTCGTCGCAAAAGTGAAGAACACAAGTGTCGGCGTAGAGACGCCTTTAGCGGTGGTCCGGTTGGACCCCCTTTGGGATTCGGCCGGGGGCGCAGTAGAGCTTTTCTTATGAACCGGAGACGGATCGTGAGGGGGATAGATCTGATGCAGGAGACGCAAAGGATTTACCCAGGTTCAGGCCACCCGGAGGTGTAAAACCCTACGTCCTGCTTTGGTGTTTGTATTGATCTATACAGGATTACAAGGGCTATCTCGCTTACAATAGGGGTTCTTTTTTCAGTGCTCTAACCCTAGCTGCCTTGCTTAAGGAACCAGCCGGAGAAGAAAGCAAATGAGAGTGTAGTGTAATGAATTGACCAACTATCCAACAGAATTTTAACCAACCCTTTGCATGGCCTTGGTCCTCCCCTTATATACCCGGGGGGTTTCCACAGCGGCCAGAGGGTTCTACCGGCCACGTGGGCGCAACAGGGTGACCCATGCCTTTCATTTAATGCGCGGCGCCGACTTCTGCGCCGGGCGCCTTCCTGCCATGCCTCTGCACAGGGGCTTCTGACACCTTTATTCCCGGTGGGTCCCGCAAACGGAGACTTACCGGGCTTCTTTTGACAGAGTGGGTGAAACACCCGTCCCTGGGCCCCGGGTGTCAGCGACCAAGCCCGCGCACCGGGGCGCGCGGTGACGCGACCCAAGGGGGCAAAAAGCGTGACAGCGACAGGGGCTTGCGGTGCGGCGCGCCCGGTCGGTCAACAAAGCTGTCAGACGGGCCCATCATCATGCGAAAAGTGATAGGCAAAGGAACCTATCGCCTGAGCGGGTGGGGCCCGGCCTGACCGTCATCATGCCCTCATAGGGCTTAAGATTCCTTGTCGAAATGACATGCATTAAATGCCTCTGCCAGAGCTGAGGCTTGCGGGAAAAGCTAACCAATCGATGACGAGCCCGGAGGTGGGCCCCACAGGGGGACCCGACGGCCCCGAGCTCTACGTCCCCGAGCGGCTCCTTCGAACGGGAGGGGTGCCAGCTGTCCCAGGGCGCCCCCGAGTGACCTCGAGCGCCAGGGGAGCGCTCGTTAGGGGATCGCTCGGGGTCCCTTCGGGCGGAGCTCCAGGAGGAGCGCTCGGGGGAATGCCCCGAGTGCTCCCCTGGGGCCCACGAACCCGGGGACGCCGGGCACTCGGGGAAGGATCCCCCAGTGCCCCCTCGATTCCTGAGCCTTGGGCTCTCGGGAGCCCAAGGCCCTTTTAGAAGGTCGCATGCGGGCGCGGCGCTCGGGGAAGGCCCCCGAGCGCTCGGGCTCGAACGCCGGACCCACTTGGCTGCCGGGGCGGGGTCCACTCCGGCCCGTCCGCCACGTGGCTCGCTCCGCGGCATCCGGTTGGCCTCCGCTGGCGGTTTGGGGGACCCTGGGCCCCATTCCGCCGACAACAAGGCTTTAGTGGCAAAGAACAAACACCCTCACAGAATGGGCATGAAAGGATACTACGGCAAAAAAAGACAATAGGAAAATGAGGATGAAGAAGCACGCCTTTGGGGCACCGACCCACCATTTGTTGATGTCGAGACAGAGCGCGCTCGATACTGGTGTAGAGGGAGGTCAACTACCAGCTCTTCGGGTCAAACAACCTTCTAAAACCCTACCGACCAAGAAGTTTATGAACACCTGGTACGATCGATAAAGTTCGATGAACTGAACATCCGAGTTATTAGTCTATAAATTAATAACTTAATGATTACTTACATACCATCTCTTGCCCTCTACAGAAGGAGCTGAGTGTTCAAGCTTCCCAAGGCTCTTTCCACTCCGTTAGGGCTGACGACATTCTTCCTTCGTCTATTTGCTTAAATTTTGTAATCACTTAGGGCTCTCGATGCCGTTGCTCGTGGAGGGAGATCAACGTTAGGAGATGCCCAAACTTGACATCACGATTTTGAAATTAATGTATTTCCTGATTAAGTATATAATTATCCGATATCATCTAAGTTCCCAAAAATGCTATCCATTACTAATATGCCTGAGATTTAATTTTTTCAGTGTGCCCAGCAACCAGCAAGAACCAACTTTTGTGGCTATTATGTTTGCCACTTCATGATGAAACTCATCCCTGTTTCGAAGAAGATCAAAGACATTAAGGGGATAATGCAGGTTAATTTGTCTTAACTTATTAGTAATTCTTGCCATTTTAGCTATAGCCATGACATTTAACTTAATAGCTGCAGGTTTTGTCTTCAATGGGATCAAAGTTGATGAAGGATCTCGACCTCGCAGAGATTCGAGGGCAATTCGCATTCTTTTTTCAAGTGAAAGTCTTATCTCCAAAAGGACAGTTCCACAGTCCTTAGCTGATGTTAATTCATACTTTCTAATGTATTTTGTAATGCATTTTGGTACTTGTAATGGATTTGGCAATTGATTCATGTGTTGATGCATTTTTTTAATGGATTACTGTTTGGATGGATGGTTATGTGAATAAAATATGTCAGATCTGCTATGTGCTAGATATTCCGATGAAATGTTATGATATATATGAATTCTTGTGAAGTTCTGATGCATATGCAGGTTGCTGGCCCAAAAACAAATTATTTCTTCCTGTTGTAAATTCACATCCGAAACGGTTAATACAGAAGAACCGTTTGGGATGTGGAAGATATCACAAACGGTTCTTCTGTATTAATCGTTTGGGATGTGAGTACCACATCCCATATGGTCAAAAAATGAACCGTTTGGGATGTGGAAGACATCCCAAACGGTTCTTCTATATAAACCGTTTGGGATGTGGTATACACATCCCACATGGTCAGAAAAATGAACCGTTTGGGATGTGGAAGATATCCCAAATGGTTCTTTTGTATTAACCATTTGGGATGTGGTACTCATCTCAAACGGCCACAGAACCGTTTGGGATAGGACCCCCTCATCCATAACAAACAGTTGGTAACGGTTCATAAAACTGTTTGGGATGCAATATTTTAACCGTTTGAGATGAGTCTTTTTGTACTAGTGGAATGAGACACACACACGGAAAAAAAGATCACAAATAATCAGTATATGTCATTCACATCAACTAGCTATATCAGAAAATTCTAGTAGTTGATAGATGATCCACCAAATTGCACGCAAAAGCACTCCCATTTTGATCACCTCAATTATACATTGGTGATGGATACACATATTTGTTTTCTTTAATTTGGGGGTAGAGGGCACAGGATCGCCGTGTTCGATCCCGTCCTCCTGTCTGGATCTATGCGTGCAAGCTAGCGTTGTAAAGTTAAAAGCATGCGAAATGCTATATACATCTGCAATGCAATGGTAAGAAGAGAATGGAAGGGAAGAGATGAGATGAGATAGAAAGGGGTAAAGGCCTAGCTAACACCTACTGCAACTGACACTAGTAATTTCAGTGCAGGTTTTGGGCTGACCACCCAAGTTGCCCTATCCCCATGATCTTGATCGTGCGTGAAACAAGATTGGGAAAATGGGTACAGCATTACCAGCACTAGCTAGCTAAAGCCACCTATCTAGGTTAAAAGGATCTGCATAGGTACCAAGCCAATTATCCCCTCGTGGGCTTTGCACAACTAATAAATCGCGGTTTAGGAGCTTAATTAATCAGTTTTGGTTATTTTCTAAAGTTAGTTAGTGTCATTCCTTCACCACACATTCAAAAATTAAACCAAAAAAAAACTCCTCGTACACCATATCTTTGAAAATTAGCCTTACTGTAGATCACAATAACGTACCGACATTGACTAGTACGAATGAAAAACAGGGTATGTAATGAGGCAGAAAAAGAATATAAGGGTCTTGGTTATGATTGCTAAAGGGGCCCAGAAGTCACAGGACTCCTGTCCCTATCGATCTGATTTAGCTTAATTAGCTGGTAATTGACGCGACCGTTTCGTTCCCAGATTGTTCTGGGGCCTAGCCAGTTATATGGCTTCAAAGCGGCAGTCTTTGTTTGTTTTCAGTGATCATTTAGTAGTTGAGGTTCTCCACAAGTTAATGTGTACTTTGATGAAACTTTTTTCTGGTCAACTCGTGTCCAAACTGAATTGTCACCATGTGCAAACCATATCTCATTCTTTTTTTATTTAGAATTATTACAGATAGATATTTACACGAATCCGAGTAAAGTAGATCAGCTAAAGTGTGTCAAAAAAATAGTAGGTATATGTACTGAATTATACAGTCAAAATATACTACATTAACTACTTCCGAGAAGGATATGTGTGTGCAAAATAAAAAGGACCAAAAGATTCTCTCATAGACAGGAAGACTCTGGCATGGAGATCCTCTACATTGCAAGACAGTACTCCTTGTGAAAAACTGTTGCTTAATTTCTTTCAGAAAATTGATCAGCAAAGCAACTGGGGACCTCTGGTTGGACCTCATGGATACTTGGTTCCTGACACTTTACATGCAACGGAAATGACAAGGGAGACACGGCGATCACGCCTAGGATGCCGTTCTTCAATAAGAAATGCTCCACTAGGCAACTAGGAATCACACCTTTCAGTCTCCCAGTTCATGATGGGGGTAAATGTAGCCAAGTCAGAAAAGATAATAGTAATAGAGAGCATGTTGATATCTCCAACTGAAAAAATATATGTGTATTCTAATGTCTCACATCAGTAGTTAACCATCTGCCTTCTTTCTTTCGTTTTTTTCTTTGTTTTGAGAGATAGAACCTTTAACCATCTTGAGTACAGCCTAGTGGAGAAGAAAGGTTTAGAGAAGCACACTTTGGTTTTTTTTGATACACAAATATAGGAGTTGCCTATGGGTTAGTTTTTCATAGAACATCTGCACTAAATTATAAGGTCAAAGTAGGTGTTGTCAAGAATCTTCTGATCTAGTTGTCCTTTTGCAATTCTAGACAGGATAGGATAACAGAGCTTATCATCTTGTGGTTATCTCTTGGCATGAATTTATTTGTGCATCTCTTTTGAAATTTCTGCTAGGTAATATTGGCATGATAAGAACTAACTACCACATGTTTTTGGCATGATAAGAAATAACTACCACATCTTGTCTAAATCTGATATATGGAATAATGCAACAACATGATGAAACATAAGAACACAAGCAAATATCACATCTCACAGTCTTTTTCTGTAATTGGACGTTGGAATGCTGCTATGGACAAGAAAGCTTCAACAAACAAGAAAACTGAGACCAGCAAGTTACTACTTATCATCAGCTAGGTTCTCACACAACAATGCAACAAAAAATGGTGGGTATATTTTTCTTGGTTGTGGTTTACAAGCTATCAAATCTTCTCGAATAACAATGAGGTATCCTTGAACAGCTGCATCCATTGATGGAGAACATTGAGATGTCCTTTTGCTCATTGATGAACATTGATGTCACCCTGTATTTGTCACATTCATATACTAAATAAGTTTTGGAAACAGGTAAATATTGGAGGCCGTCTGCATGTCTACTTAAAGAGTACTAGTACTTCTGAGCAAATCTATTCTCTTGGGGCTAGCTGGTTCTATGAAATATAAATAGCGGTAGGCCAGTAGTATGCATTTCTGTGGAAGAAACTGGGCCTGCTTGAACAAGTGTTGCTAAAAATACCATTCACTAAAATATTTTAGCATTCCTGTTGTGTACAAGAAAACTATGTGATATATGCATGCGCTAACTTTTATTGCTTCTCTCTTCAAAGTGGGCACCTAGAGCCTTCTTAATTCCTCCTCAGTTTTGTCAACATTTTCATGGCTCTCATGTTGCATGACAGGAATTGTATCAGATAGGGAAAGATACATCCTGAAAGTATGTAGCGTCTATTCACAAAACTATAAAGCAGGACAATAATTTGCTGTGCTTTTCAGCTGGCTGCTATGAGCCTGCACGGGTCCCAAACTCTGCATTCCAGGTCTCTTGGGAAGAAAAGGAGACATAAGAGCTTGTCTTTTGACCCTATATTTCTTTTGGTCAAAAGAAGCTTGTTTCTTGACATGAATTCTCTGATAGGTTCAGACTGCAGATCCAAATGATCAAATATGAAGGCAAAGATAGACTAAGACTGCTGCAGAACAAGAAACTCTGGATTTTGAAGTGCCCGGCATCTTGAACATAGATTTTTGACTAGATGAACACAACCCTCGAAACCGACTTTTCATGTATATCATCAACATTTTTCTCAACAAAAAATAAATCCCTATGACCATAATTCATAAGCAGCAGTGTGCATATCTACCATTTTCGTGAGATTAGACATGCATGCAGACCCTTGTGATTAGATGCATTAATTAGCATGTAACCATTGTAAATACATTCGTCAAACTAATAGTACTCGACCCATATCTGTCTGCAAAGGAAAAATAGTACAACATACATATTATATATAGTACTAGTAACAGAATGGTCAACGGAAATGGTAAACCCGATTGATTGCAAGAAACCCCGGCTAACTGATCGTACTAATTCACACGGTTCCAACCGATAAGTCGTGCGCGAGTACGGTTCCACCCAGAGCTCTGATCATAGCTAGCTGTTCACTTAGCGGAGGACAGTATGTGCACTACTGTTCTTGATCAAGTCACTTTTCAGTGTTCATGCATGGAAGAAGCTGACATATCCTGTGTTTGAGTTCACCAATCACCAATGGTGTTGTAGTCAACATATACCTCTGCTCTTGTCAGCTAAACTGTTCATACCGAGGGCTTATGTATGGGTGCTTGTTTCTGTTCACTTTCGCTGCATCTTTCCCCTTTGTAAATCAAAATATCTCCTTGGGGCTCGGGTGTCAAAAAAATAAAATCTCTTTGGGGTGATATTTCTCGATCAGAGGCAAATGGCATACATTTAAGTTATTTTGTATATTATTTTTAAATGGTCTTCTCACGGACATCGTGAGGGAAATGCCATTCGGACTAGGTTGTCAGGGAAAACCACATTTTCATAACCGGAAGCCAACAGCAACTTTTTCTTTCCGAAAAATGTTTGGTTTACAACTTTAGATAGCTTTAATTTAGCAGTTTGGTGAGTCAGGAGCACAGCAATCCTGCAAATAAATGAATGCCGGCTAATCTCTTCCATGTTAGTTGATTGTTAGCTTTTGGAAATTATTACCTGCAAAAGCAATTCCTAACTTCTCGAATGTTACTCCAAGTCAGTAACCTAAAACCTAATTAACAATCAATCAATGATGCGGGAACAAATTGACAGACCCCTTTCTTCAGGCTCCATTTTCTTCTAAGAACAGGTCATGTATGCCTCTAAAAAATAAATCATGGTCTAAAATTAGTTAAGATTTTTAATGAATATAGCTTTTGAAGCTTCGACAGTGACTTGGAATAACAGAAATGTTGATACGAACAATTAATGCAGCAAATGTTAGAAGCCCCATGCACCCATGCATCCTTTTCTTTTGGAAGACAGGTGGCCTCTTCTTGTGAAAATGATCAACATATACAAAAATTGAAGAAAACCTGCAATAAAAAACTTCCCATGTGCAACAAAGAATGACATCAGGCATCAAGGAAAACTCAGTGCTGCAAAGTGTGTTGCCCGTTATTGCAAGTGAAAAATTCCCTCGTGCAAATTAAGAAGGAACTGTGGAAACTAAACCTGCAACAAAAAAAATTCCACGTGCAACAAAGAAAACATCATGCATCAAAGGAAAGTCCATACTGCAATTTGTGTTAACTCCACACATTTATTTACCATAAATTTCATGCATCACTTAGAAGCCTCGTATAGTCACATTATTAGTTGTATCTTTCTCCATGATCACACAACTTTTTTTCGAGAAACTAGCAAGAGCATTGCATTTCAATTAAGAAAAAATGAACGAGAATAATATACAAGGTTGGCGCTTGTTTTAAGGAACAAGCCTGAAAACCTTAAGGCTCTATATAATAAATACTTCCAAAAAGAAATGAAACTCATATATCTTTGATTGATGTCTTCAAGAGCAAGCGAAGGGACCTCGTGGTAGGTGAGTCTCGTGGTGTTGAAAATCCGGCAGGTTCTCTCCTTCCAAACATTCCACATGACATAGATCATTTGTCCGCTCCTAGTGCGACTAGTCTCTTGCGTGGAAGAGTCGAGGATTTTTGTCCACCATTTGTCCACCGAGCCAGGTATTGGATGGTTGCTTGGGAGCTTGTCCACTAATTAACAAGGTTCCAAACAGCTAGCGTAAAAGGGCAGTCCTTGCATAGGTGGGTCACCGATTCTACCTGCACAGATATAGTTGACAGTTTGGGCTATGGGGCCATCCCCTCCGTGCCAAGTTGTCAACCGTGAGGATGCGGCCACGGAGCACTAGCCATGAGAATAATCTACATTTTGGTTCTGCATGTGCCTTCAAGATCTTGGTTGGCTCAAATCTCAGGTGACTTCTTTGAAATTGAATTGCGTAGGCGGATCTGGCCATATAATTTCCCAAGGTAGTCCACCTCCAGCGGATGGAGTCAAGCTGATTGGGGCTTAGGCTAGGTTCCTATAGCAATGTCCAGAGGTCCATGAATTCCATTAGCATGGTAGGGTCTTGCGACGGAGTGTATCCATCTCTCTGTCTGCAACTCCTACTGGACCGTCCCTTTTTTTCTAGAGGCAATGTTGAAAAGCCCCAGGGCATGGAGGCAAAGAGGCATCCCACCTATCCATCTATCCTGCCAGAACAACGCCTTGCTGCCGTCCCCAATTGAAATTGTAATGGAGGCCCTGAAGAGGGCGAGGTCTTTAGCCCTGATGCCTCCCCAAAGCAATTGAGAATGGCCATAATGGTCTGCAGCTTGTCGGTTGTTGAGTTTGCAAAGATGGTGGCGTCATCTGCATAAAGGGAGATTCTGAACCTTGTAGTTCTAGCCAAAATAGGTTGAAGGATCCTGGCTTGAGAGCAAGCTGGAGAATTCGTTGCAGCGGGCCTATGCCGAGAATGAATAGCATTGGCGATAGGGGGGTCCCCCTGGCGGAGTCCGCGGCCATGCCGGATTGGTTCCCGCGGAGATCCATTGAAGACTCTGGATGATGAGGAGGCCAGTGAGCCATCTCGGTCCAAAACCCAACTGTTCTAGTACCACAAGGAGGTACGGCTAGCTGACGGAGTTGAAGGCCTTCGAGATGTCAAGTTTGAGGAAGAGGTTGGGGATGTGCTTTCTTTGGAGCTCTTTTGATCAGGTTTTGCATTTGCAGGAAGTTGTCATGGATGCATCTTTTCTTGATGAAGATGCTCTAAATTTTTTAGACTAGCGAGTCAAGGTATAGCACCAGCTGGTTAGCCAGGAGCTTGGAGAAGATTTTGATAATGCTATGGATTAGACTGATTGGCCTATATTCTCCAACTCATTTGTGTTTGCCTTTTTGGGGAGCAGGACGATGTTTGCGGAGTGCATAAGTGTGGCTGATTCACTATACAGCTCGGCTAGGTGTAGGATCACACCTATTACATCTGGCTTCATATATCCCAGCAAGATTTGAAGAATGCCCCGATGAATCCATCCGGCCCGGCACATTCATCGAAGAGAGTGAGAAAATAGCTTCTTTGATTTCTAGCTCGTCAAAGGATTCCTCCAAAGCGGAGAGGTCCGCAGGCTGATATCCAAGGTTGGCCCAATTAAGGCTGGAAGACCTAATCATCAGGGAGCCCAGCATGTGCATGAAGTGGCCATGTATCACTTTGTATTTGTCGTCCTTTGTGATTGCCATTCCCGAGCTCATGAGTAGGGTTTGGATGAAGTTCTTGTGACGTCGCCTATTTGCTTTGATGTGGAAAAGTTTCGTGTTGGCGTCCCCCTCTCGAATCCAGGTTAGCCGCGAGCACTGGCGCATCTTGGATTTTTGTATTGCAAGGAGGTCTAGGAGACGGAGTTTGAGGTTGGTTGGCGTGCCTAGGCGGTGAGGGTTCTCTCCTCCCACACAGGTCAAGGTGCCAGATTACCTCTTTAGTCACCACAATCTGTAGCTTAACGTTTCCCACCAATTGGCGTTGCCACCCCTGCAGCGTGCGGGCTGTGCGGCACAACTTTGTATGCAGCCTTTTGACTGGGTCCTATATTTGCAGGGGCTTGTTCTAGGCCTGATGGACCATGTCCGCGAAACCCAGGATTTTCATCCAGAAAGCCTCAAACTTGAAGTGAGCTGTTTGTGCTCAGGGAAGATCCACGTCCAGGAATAGAGGGTAGTGGCCAGAGCATATCGTTGTAAGGGCCTCGAAATGCACTCGTAGGAAAGACATTTCCCAATCGACCAAGCAGAACATGTGGTCGATCTTATATATGGTTGGCCCGTCCTGCTCGATGGACCAAGTGAAACGGCGCCGCGCCAGGCGAAGTTCTTTGAGGTGTAGTAGAAGGTCTAGCACCGCTTTGAAGGAACCGAGCAAGCGGCGGTTTATCCTAGCATTGTTTGTCAGCAGCTTTTGTTATAAGGTTGAAGTCCTCGACGATTAGCCATTCCGGGCTTACTCCCTAGCTCAATAGTTTTAGCTCATCGATGAAAGCTAGTTTTTCCTGCTCTCCCTGTGGTCCATAGACACCTGAAATAATCCATTTGACCCTGTCATTGCATATTGTGATAGTCACTTAAATGTGTTAGCGGTGAGCAGGACGTTGGAGAAGGTGAAAAAAGCCTCAGATGCCGCCAAAATGATTCCCCCCTATGCCCTCCGCTAGGAAGAAGGCGCCGCCAAAATGATTCCCCCCTATGCCCTCCGCTAGGAAGAAGGCGTAGTTTGCCACAAACTGGGGGCCAAACATGTCGCGGATGGTGACATTGTCCACGTGCGCGAGTTTGCTTTCCTGGATGCAGGCTATCGTGATTTTAGTGTTGTGAATTAGGTCACATAGGCTCTGCGTCTCGCCCTGGAATTAAGGCCTCTGACGTTCTAACATAGGAATTTAACATTCTGGTATGCCATTAATCAAGATGTTAGAGGCGCGGGGGTGGGGTAGTTCCGAGTGCAGTTGCGGTGCGGATGCGGGGTCTGAATATGGGGTTAACCGGTATGGGAGCCCCGAAGTTGGCCTCAGGAGCGTGCTCTCACAACTTGCTACAAATAAACTACACAAATTAAGCTGCGATAACGTTTCCACCCGTGAGAGATCTGCAAGCAGTAAAACCCATTTGTAAATTTCCAATGCAACAAATGTTCAGAGACGGGTAGAGAGAGTATTATAGAGACAACTAGAGAGTAGTAGTAGCAGCAGCAGCTAGTGCAAAATTTGATCAGGCCGGGTCAAAGAAATCTGGATCCAAAGAAAGCTCATATTAATTACACCCTTGGCATCATATCATGGTTGATGATCGAGTCGATCATGCGGCTAGTATAGGAGTGGGCCGCTCACTGTACAGCACCCCAAAAAGGAAGGCGTCTCCGGCCAACTATATAAACCTGCACCCGTTGCCGAGGCCAAACCACACAAGCAGCAGTTGCATATCAGCTTGCAGAGCTAGTCTCTCTCGTGTCAGTCACTCCATCTCAAGGAAGAGGGAGTAGGAGTAGGAGTAGGAAAGGGGGGTTTTGGCCTTGGATCTTCACGATCGAGGCTAACATCTCCTTGAGCTAGCTAGGTCTCCAAAGATCTAGCTTGTCTCTCTCTTCTTCCTATCCTTCTCTCTCACTAACCAAGACAACCTTAATTATTAGCTAGCTAGTTGTAATGGCTGGAGGCTTCTTTTCCATGGCTCACCCGGCGATCACCCTCTCCGGTATCGCAGGTAATTGAGAAAAGAGAATTTGATGATCGAGTTAAGGTTTGCTGTTTTCTGTGTGTGTTAATTAGCTGGCCTCTCTTTTTTTTTAGTTGCGCCATTGCGGTGCATATATAGCAGAAACCTTTGATGTTTCTAGGCATGCAGCTCACACAGTAGAACAACAGACAGTCTTTTCATATTTTTCTCCTTTCTCCTGCTTCTTGAGCTCCATTGTTCTACTTTTTCCTATTTAGCAGTGATGCACACAAGTCATATACAGCCTAGTGCGTAGGCTCATGCATATACTAGCTAGGTCTCCAAAACCTAACACCTCCCAATTCTAGCAAAAACACAAATTCTCAGTTGCTGACCACGAACACTACACACAATCATAGATTTATTGGTGTACACCTAAAAATCCATGGTGCATTTTATACTTGATGCATGCATGCTTACCAACAGCTCACCATATGCACTTATCTCTCCCAAATTCCCCTTTCGTGAATTAGCGATTGGCTGGAAAGTGACGAATGCGTGTGCTTGCCAGCAACTTCCCTGCCATTGCACCTGCACTAAATAAAAATTAAAAACATAGTAGTAGATCATTAGCTAGGTAGTACAGTAATACATATCCATAAAAAAAACATTAATTCAACAATCTACCAGAAAAGAATGTTACTGACAGACGGCGTCGGTTTTTCTCTTCTGCAGGAAACATCATCTCCTTCCTGGTGTTCCTCGCACCAGTGTAAGTATATATCAATAATTAATCTTGTTGCAATATATCTTGATTAATTTGAATGGCGCTGCATGCGTGCAGAGCGATGTGATCTCATGTGATGGATGTGCATGAGCAGGACGACGTTCGTGCAGGTGTACCGGAAGAAGTCGACGGGAGGGTTCAGCTCGGTGCCGTACGTGGTGGCGCTCTTCAGCTCGGTGCTGTGGATCTTCTACGCCCTCGTCAAGACAAACTCCAGGCCGCTGCTCACCATCAACGCCTTCGGCTGCGGCGTCGAGGCCGCCTACATCCTCGTCTACCTCTTCTACGCTCCACGGCGGGCAAAGCTCAGGACCCTCGCCTACTTCCTCCTGCTCGACGTGGCCGCCTTCGCGCTCGTCGTCGTCCTCACCCTCTACGCCGTCGCACCGCCCCACCGCGTCAAGTTCCTCGGCAGCGTCTGCCTCGCCTTCTCCATGGCCGTCTTCGTCGCGCCACTCAGCATCATCGTAAGTCCTTCTGTCTGTGCCAAGTGCCAAGTGCATGCATGTCTGCGTGCGTGTGTTCTGTCCTGACCGGCCATGGCTTGCAGTTCAAGGTGATCAAGACCAAGAGCGTGGAGTTCATGCCCATCAGCCTCTCCTTCTGTCTCACCCTCAGCGCCGTCGCCTGGTTCTGCTACGGCCTCTTCACCAAGGACCCATTCGTCATGGTACGTACGCAATTACTCCCTAATTACCAGACGCATTTGGCATTGACATATTAGTTAACTTTGGGGCATTCAATTGCATGCAGTACCCCAACGTGGGCGGCTTCTTCTTCAGCTGCATCCAGATGGCGCTCTACTTCTGGTACCGTAAGCCCGGCAACGCCGTGCTGCCGATGATCACCGATGGCACGGCCACCGCCGGCGTCGCCGCGCATGGGGACCAGGTGATCGAGCTGCCGGCCCATGCCGTCGCCATCCTGTCCGTGAGCCCGATCCCGATCCTCGGCGTGCACAAGATCGAGCTGATGGCGGCAGCGGAGCAGCAGGCCACCGGCGACAAGGACAAGGAGGACAACAAGGCGGCCGAGATCAACATCAACAAGGAGCAGCCGGAGGTCATCGAGATTGCCGCCGCCGTGTGAGGCTGCAGGGAAATCCACTCACCGATCAACGTCGAAGACGACGTACAGAAGAAGGATACGATATGCAAATGGCATATTAATTAATTATTAGTGATTTGTTTATCGTACGTGCGTGCACGGGTTCGTACGTGCGTGCACGGGTGTGCGTGTGTGTTAGTTAATTAATAATAATAACAATAATAATTACGTTCAGGTGTGGCCAGTGGTGGCTCTCTTGGTAATCTGGTCTGGTTGGTTGGTGTTGATAATAAGATGAGATGCTATGCTATATATATGCATGCGTGGTCATGCTAGTACGTAGGCACGTACTATGTTGCAGTCTCTCTCATCACGTACGGTCCTTAATTAATCTGGAAGATTGCAACATATATGCATGGCAATATTTAACTGAAGGTTCTCCAGTTAACTAACTTTGCGGTCTCTTGTTATTTGTTCTGTTTCTTGGCTCAACCCAAAGATCATTAATTACTCGATCTGCTCAGGCATAATTTTGGTTACTAGTAGTTAAAGATCCTCCTCTTAGCACATGCATTAATTAATTTGAGAACGAGAAGTAATAAATTGGATGAGTTCATGTACTTGCCGGCAGCGGGGACTCGTGGGGGAATCATCCTGGCTTGGGACTCAACACTCGCCACGCTCTCGAACACCCATGTAACCGCTCATACGATCACGGCTCTTGTCAAACCCGTGGATGGACCGGAGTGGTGGATCACGGGGGTCTATGGCCCGCAGTTGGATCAGGAGAAAATCAATTTTCTCAGAGAACTTCAAGAGGTCCGGGACCTGCACGCGGGCCCATGGGCGATTGTGGGGGACTTTAATCTCATATATTGGACTCGACAGACAAGAGTAACAAAAATCTCAATAGACGGATGATGGCTAGGTTCCGTAGGACGCTAAGCTCGCTCGAACTTAGGGGGATTTACCTGAATGGCCGCAGGTATACGTGGTCAAATGAATGTGAGCACGCCACTCTGGCGCAGTTGGATCGCGTCTTCGCATCGGGCTCTTGGGAATCGTTGTTCCTTGCTTGCTTTCTCACAGCTCTTAGCACTGCCACATCGGATCATTGTCCCCTACTACTGGATTTTGATGCAAACCTACGTCTGGGCACGCGCTTCCGCTTTGAGAGCTTTTGGCCCAAGGCGGAGGGATTCCGGGAGGTGGTGGATACGGCTTAGCTCTCTGTTCCCTCTGGGGGGAACCCATTCAAAGTACTGCACGCAAAGCTCGGGGCTACAGCCAAAGCGTTGTCGAGGTGGAGCGGCAAGTGGATTGGCAACATCAAGCTACAGATTTTGGTCGCTCTTGAGGTAGTCCACAGGTTGGATGTTGCTATGGAGTTCAGGGCACTCTCTAGGGAGGAATTGATGCTTCGCAGGATTCTCAAGGGAAAACTGCTTGGGCTTAGCTCCCTGGAGCGGACGATCGCGCGGCAGCGCTCACGTCTCTTGTGGCTGAAAGAGGGGGACGCCAACACGCGTTTCTTTCATCAACACGCCAGTCACAGGCACCGGCGAAACGCAATCACTCTGCTGCAGGTGGACGGCAACATCATTACAGGCCAGGAGCAACTGGCGGAGGCAGCGGACAACTTTTATTTTAATCTGTTGGGCTCTTCCAATGATCGCGAATACACTCTGGATCTGGATGCTTTAGATTTCCCTAACACCAATCTGGAACACCTGGAGGCACTCATCACGGAAGATGAGGTATAGGCAGTGGTTAAGGCTATGCCGCCGGACAAAGTGCCTAGACCCGACGGGTTTACGGGCAGATTCTACATGGCGTGTTGGGGCACCATTAAAGCAGACCTGATGCGGGCGGTGGACAGCTTCTCAAGGGGCGACATGCGCGGGCTGGGCGCGATCAACACTGCATTGCTAGCTTTGTTGCCCAAGAAGGATGGTGCAGTGGAGCTGCGGGATTACCGCTCGGTTAGTCTGGAGCATGGGGTTGTGAAGATTCTGTCCAAGGTATTGGCGAACCGTGTGGCCCCGGAGTTGCCCAATCTGGTGGGCATGCACCAGAGTGCGTTTGTGAGGGGTAGAGCATTGCATGATAATTTCATGCTGGTTCAAGGAACTGCCAGACGCCTACACGCGCTGAAGGAACCGGCATGTCTGATTAAACTCGACATATCGAAAGCATTTGATACGGTGGATTGGGTGTTTCTACTTCAAGTGATGCGAAAGATGGGCTTTGGACACATGTGGACTACCTGGATTTGTGGGCTTCTTTTGTCAGCATCCACGAGGGTGCTCATCAACGGCACGCCTGGGAACAGTCTATATAGCGCCAGAGGCTTACGACAAGGGGATCCCCTCTCACCCTTGCTCTTTATCTTAGTAATGGAGGCGTTGCACCATCTGTTTCGCTACGCGGCGCAACATGGTATGCTAGCGCCACTAGGTAGAAGGGGCCTCTCTCACCGCCTCTCAATATTTGCTGACGACGTCATGATGTTCCTGAAGCCAACCGCGAGAGATGTCAGGATTTGCTTGGCCATCCTTGAGGACTTTGGCGTGGCCTCGGGTCTGCGCATAAATCCCCTGAAGTGCGTTGCTCTCCCGATCCAATGTTCGCAGGAGCAGGAGGCACTGGTACGTGATGTGCTCGGCTGCCCCATTAGCACCTTCCCGTGTAGATACCTGGGACTGCCACTGTGTCTTCGGAAGCCCTCGGCAACACAGTTCCAGGCGATGGTGGAAGGGATCGCGCGTAAGTTGTCAACGTGGAGAGCCGCCTCCATGAATAAGGCAGGCCGTCTTGTGCTGGTACAATCTGTACTTTGCGCCATGCCGATTCACACGATGATGGCGCTGGATGTCCCCCCCACGGTGTTGGCGAGTATAGCGAAAATCTGTAGGAGATTCTTGTGGGCCGGTCGTTCGGACGCTCGCAATGGTAACTGTGCAGTTGCCTGGGACGTCGTTTGCTCCCCGAAATGGGCAGGAGGCTTGGGTCTCCCCAATTTGCGTTGGCTGAATATTGCTTTGAGGGCTAGATGGCTGTGGCTGAAACGATTTGACAGATTGAGGCCTTGGGCGGAGTTTGAGATCAGCATACCCCCTGAGTCCATTGCGGTATACCAAGCGGCAGTTTTTGTTGAGGTGGGCAACGGCAGATCGGTGTTTTTCTGGGAGGACAGATGGCTGGAAGGCAGGAGGGTCCAGGAGATCGCCCCCCGACTATATGGTCGCATCCGGCCTCGTACCCGTGCCACTAGGACTATTGCGGATGCTCTGGGTGGTGCGTGGCCGCGAGACGTCGGGCCGGACTTAGATGCTCAGGACATTGTGGAGTACCTGGATCTCTGGGAGTGTGTCTCTATGGTGACTCTTCATGAGGATGTGGAGGATACGGTGCGCTGGGCGTGGGAATCTTCTGGCACGTACTCTGTTAGATCGGCATATGCTATCCGGTTTGCTGGCCGGCAACCGAATCCCGCGGCGACTGTGATTTGGAATTCCAGAGCTCCACTTAGATGCAGACTCTTCGCATGGCTCGCCTTCCGGAATAGGTGCTGGACCTCTGACAGGCTTGCCAGACGAGGATTGCCGCACCAGGCTGCGTGCCCTCTCTGCGATCAGATGCAGGAAAGCATAGATCATCTCCTGGTGACTTGTGTGTTCGCACGTGCGGTCTGGCACACGGTGCTGTCAGCTTGTGAGCGAGAAGAGTGGACACCTATGGCTACGGACTCCCTGATCGCTTGGTGTACGTCGCACAGGATACAACATCGTCTACGGAAGGATTTTTACTCCCTGATGATATTGGTGATATGGGAGCTTTGGAAACATCGTAATGCCATCGTTTTCAATAATGCTTCCCCGTCTGTGCCTCGCGTCCTCGGCAGCATATTGGAGGAGGGGCGGGCTTGGCACATGGCCGGGCTGCTTCGTGGCGACCTGCAAACGTTTTTTGCGGAGCTGTTTAGGCGGACTCGTAGCGAGTAGTTAGTTCGCGCACCTCTGATAGATAGGGCCTCGGACCCGGCATGTAAAACCGTGGATGGGTTTCTAACCCTTTCTTCTATTAATATATGATACGTATGCTTATGCGTATTCTAGAAAAATCGTGGAGCAAAGCAACTGCATCGGGATATTCTCGGTGCGTAGAGCATAAATATAGTGTGCTCTACTGCATCTAAAAGCGTAAAGTGCAGTACTGCAGTGGTTGGTTGGTTGAGCAAATGATGTAATCTAGTAATACACTTTTCGCGTCGCTGGTGACCATTGACAACTTTGGTTGATTTGGACAAGTCGGATATTTGTTGGGTCATGGGCCTGAAATGGTTACTAGGCTGGACTATGTATTAGGCACGCTCCATGGGTTCATCTTATTTTGCTGCTCCTCCTTGTTTCATGATATTTCCTCACATTTTGATGCTTTCAGTTATAGATATCACTGTGCGAATCTAAAGCTTTTCTCTCAAGACGTACGGGTTACTCATGTTATGCCACAATGAATGAGCAGAGTACAAAGCGTTTAGTTCACAATACATCCATCACCCCTGCTACTTGTGCAAAGGAAGAGCACACCCGCAGTTGCATCTCATCGCTCATCAGGAATGCTCTTCCTTGCTCACACCACCATATTCTTCAACGAGCTCGGTCACAAGTACCATAACATCCACAAACACGCTGAACGACGCTCGCAGGAATCGGGCATCTACTGCTTCGAAGTGCCTGATTCACAAATAAGAGAGTACGGATCATTATATCTCATGCAGCAACGCAAAGACAATCCTTACAAAAGTGAGTGTTGGATTTACTGACACGTCAAAGTTTGCCACCGGAAACAGTCATCTCCCTCCTCACCTTATCGGGCTGCAACTGCAATACAAAAACAACTACTGCAAGAATACATCTCTACTGACGGGCGCTTAAACCCCTCCACTGACAAGTTTAGCGCCCGTCACTACGATAATGTCAGTGGAGGGTCCGTCTCCACTGACGGGCGCCCGCCTGTCAGCAGAGATTTAACATCACTGACGAGCAAGATTTTCTGCCCGTCAGTGGTTCTTTTGTAGAGATTAAAAAAATTAATCCCTGCATACTAGCATAGTTATCATTAATCCGTGCATACTAGCATACTAGTAAATCAATAGCAGTGCTCAGACGTTAGAAGTTCTTATTTGTTAGATATACTAGCATAGTTATCATTAGATAAACTAGCATACTTATTGTATCATAAATGGAGATAAGCACAGATGCATATTGCAAAAACTCTGGAGAAAAAAAAAGAGAATCGGTACAGTTATACAGTACGGTATACAGTATGCCTTGTGCAAGGTTCTAAGCAATCATATGTTTCCCTTATGACTAGCCAATGTGTACAGACTTAAGAGTACAATCTAACTTGTTAAAACTCATAAGTAAATGCTTTTATTGACCATCATACGCCTTGATATTAACAGCTTTGCTGCTTGCACCCTTGTGACATCAAAAACTTAGTTGAATAAGTACCCAATGCCTGCTTCCCTCATTAAGTCCATAGCTAATTGCTTTCTCCCAATGCAATCTGAATTTAGCATGACATGTATATCAAGATACATTTAGCAGTGGTGTACAATGCACAATTTAACCAACATAAAATTCCATCCAACAGCATGTAAAAAAAGGTTTAGAACAGTAAATTAGAAGAAAGGAGCAAGCTAGGAATCATCCTCACTCAATGACTTTGCTAGCAATTGCAATGATTAATAAGTCCTGATCGGTAAACCATGCACTCGCATCAGCCTACTCATAATTTTATCCTCTCTCTGTATAAAAGGATTACCCGTGATTGGAATGTTTTTGTCATTGAGTGTCACATACTGGTTAATTAACCTCACTTCTAGCTACAAAACTCATGATCGATTTGGGATTATTCTCCCAACTCATGCTTATTTAATGGACCTTAATTAGATATTGAAATTGAAAGAGTAAACAAGGTTAGTTAATTAGATATAGGATAGTGTTCGTGCAGTGTTTACAGTGATGTATGATTGAGATAGTTAAAATGGGAGAAACACATAACTGCAACTCGTCTGATCTATGAATCTATCTTCAGGAACCACTAACAACGAAATAAAATTTGCAAACAGGCAGGAAGGGTAACATTTGCATCAAAACATTGCTAAATTTATCATCTCAATTCGCAAATGAGTAACTACGAAGGTAGTAGAACACACGATCCGAGAAAGCAACAGATATCGAGTTCCCAGATTTGCTGATAAGGCTGGGCTTGTCGAACTAGAGCTATGAAGAACGAATAACCAATTAACGTAGGTTTTCAGTAAATTTTAGCATTTACCATTTTGTCTTTAAGAAGCCCCATTGCTTCATAAAGAAACTAATGCAAAAGGCCAAACAGCAGACAGATTATTTTGCTGGATTTTACGAAAACCAGAAAATAAAAAGTCAGTTTGTGTTAAGGACATAAATGCTGCTTGGCCTACCAGGAGAAGTTGACCGGAGGGTTCAGCTCGGTGCCGTACGTGGTGGTGCTCTTCAGCTCGGTGCTGTGGGTCTTCTATGCGCTCATGAAGACAAACTCCAGGCCGCTGCTCTCAATCAACGCCTTCGGCTGCGGCGTCGAGGCAGCCTACATCCTCGTCTACCTCCTGTACGCTCCCCGGCGGGCAAGGCGAGGGAGGAGGTAGACGAGGATGTAGGCTGCCTCGACGCCGCAGCCGAAGGCGTTGATGGCGAGCAGCGGCCTGGAGTTTGTCTTGACGAGCGCGTAGAAGACCCACAGCACCGAGCTGAAGAGCGCCACCAGAAGCAGGAGAAAGGAGAAAAAGATGAAAAGATTGTCTGTTGTCCTACTGCCTAGAAACATCAAAGGTGTGTGCTATATATGCACTGCAATGGCGCAATAAAAAAAAGAAGAGAGGCCAGCTAATTAACACACACACAAAGAAGGCGCGGCTGCTCCGAAAGAAGGCGCCAAGGCCGTGGGTTGCTAGCGCAGTGAGAGGCTGGGCTTGTCGAACTAGAGCTATGAAGTACGAATAACCAATTCCCATAGGTTTTCTGTAAATTTTAGCATTGACCATTTTGTCTTTAAGAAGCCCCGTTGTTTCATAGAGAAATTAATGGAACAGAAACCGTAGACAGATTAGTTTGCTGGATTTTACGAAAACCAGAAAATAAACGTCAGTTTGTGTTAAGAACATAAATGCTGCTTGGTCGGGAAATTAGCACACCATCATAAGTTGCTAATGAGCCCTGCAATCTGCATGCCTCAGCTTCTTTTCAGTTGATTTAGAACCATGATTGATTATTACAACGCTATTTAATATATAGCTCTATCGTAGGACCTCCTCGACCAGATGAGATGTCCTTGCTATTTCGCTTCAAAACGCTCAACGACCGGAAAGCAATGCTAAATTACTAATATAAACACTGAAACAGGCGCTCGCAATCTCAATTTTCCTTGCCTGTTCTTCTGCCAAAAATTACCGCTTGCTTCTTCTTTCAGGTAATCCATGTAACGCTAAGCACGCAAGTGAAACTGTGGAACTGACACAAGGTAGTAAACAGCAGAGCAGCCAGTACTCAACAGAGACAAATTGCCGAGCAAGAAAGCTACAAAGCACATGGACAGAACTCTTGTCAAAGTAGTTACACGTAGTCGTTTATTTCTCCAGATTATCCAGAGATAGGTTGTATATGAGCTGTCTTATGAAACCGATTACAGATCATAACTAACGCGTATCAAGGCATGGCCTACTTAAGGCCGACCGCGTCCAGCGTTTTAGCTGCGCGAGTTACCATCTAAGCCATAGCTAATTTTTCATGGTATCAGAGCCTGCATAGATCCCAAATCCTACCATGTCTTCCAGCACCAACTTGTCCCTAAGCTCCGGTGCCCTTGGCTCCCAGATGGCTGGCACCCTGACGGCCGGATCGATGATATCAGGGGCTATGCTAACCACGCCCAACTTAGCACAAATCGTGACTGCAAAGCTAACCCGTGAGAATTACATCCTATGGCATACGCAAGTACTACCTGCCCTGCGAGGTGCAAACCTCATGTGGTATGTCGACGGGTCCATGCGCTGCCCCGACAGGCTGATCACCACATCAACATCTGAAACATCAACATCTGAAGGCATGACGCAAGCTCCCAACTCAGAATACATCAGGTGTTGCGAAATTACGAGGCCACACGTGGAAGCGTAGATCTAATCCGAGACACCATAGAATTAGGCAACGAGAAACAATGACGTTTTTAAGGTGGTTCGGTCACGAGGCCTACGTCCACGGGGCTTGACTACGGGCGCTCCTCCCCTTTGCCTTGATCTCTTTGTATTGGCTTGATTACATTGTGTGGTGCCCCCCTCCTTATATAGGAGGCCAGGATACATGAGTCCAATTCTAAATCTACCCGTATCCTATTAGGACTCCCTCCCGTAGTACCCTATTACAATACTACGCCTTCTCTAGTCCAACTTGTAACCTACTCGTACACATATTCGACACAAACTCAACAAACTCCATCTTGGCGAATATGTCCTTCCCCAACTTGAAGCCGTCTTGCGTGAACCTCCGTGTACCTTGGACTTGAGATTCACCTTTGCAGCTCAATTACCTGAACTACCGATGAGACTCCATTGCTACTCCCTGACTCCACCATGACTCCACTTGCAACTGTACTTTCTTCTTCATGCTGAAGAAACTTTACAGTCCTATCCTGAGTCATCTCACTGAGTCAAATTCACAATTGTCTCATCTTTCCTTGGACAGCCTTTTCAGATTATCTCTGTCTGCCATGCGCCATCAGCCACACGCCTCATCACAATTCCCGTGTCGAGCCTTCGCAGCCCTGGTCGAAGATCTCCTGGGTAACCAGCCCACACTTCTTCCAACCCCGCTGCTTTTTCCTCCATCAATTTATCCACAATTGATGCCGAGCCCCACGCCTCACATCCGGACCATCGAGTACTCTGCTCCTCCGGATCATGTGTTCTCCAGGTTGCCTGTAGGCTTCAACTCCTGAGATCTCGTCCGTTGAAGCCTCCCCCAACCCCTGCTTATATAGCAGTCCTTGGACCCTCAAATCCAAGCTGGTCTCCTATTCCGAGTCCCTTTCCTTCCAAAGTTCAGAATCCACTTCGAATTGGAGCAAAAAAGAGATTTAATCCCGAAATTTGGCTGGAAAAACCTTCCAAAACGCATCCTGGGCCTCCCCAATGCGTTCTGGGCCCCTCCTGGGGGCCTCCCCTGGGCTCCTCCGAGCTCTACCGGGCCCCGCCCATGCCTCCCCGGGCCGCCTCCGCCGCCCCACCGGCCTCCTTCGCCGCCCCGTGCCTGGCCCGTGCCCCGCCGGCCGGGCCCGCCCACGCACCGCCTGGGCCGACCGCGCGCCTGGGCCACGCCGGCCACACGCCTGGGCCGCGCGCCCGGCCTGCCGCCTCCGGGCCGGTGCCCCGCCATGGGCCGGTGCCCCCGCCACGCCTCCGCCACCGTCGGGCCGCCTTGCCTGGCCGGCCTGCCAGTGGGCGTGCGCCACCGTGGGCTGCCTGGCCGCCGAGCCGAGCGCGGCCGGTGCCGCCGAGCTCACGCGGCCGCCCGGCGTCGCCTCGCGCCGCCGCGTCTGCCGCGAACTCCTCCTTTTTTTTCTCCGCTCCACCTCGCGCTCGAATTTCTACCACACAAAAAATCTTGTGCAAATTCTCGCGCCTTTTGAAGCGATTTTTCTACGACGCGCTGCAGGCTCTACCTCGCCTTGTACACACGCTGCCGTCCTCCGTCTCGTTCCACCGGATTCCTTTGCACCGCCTCAAAATCTATTGAACCTCGCGCTCTGATACCAGTTGTTGCGAAATCACGAGGCCACACACGGAAGCGTAGATCTAATCCGAGACACCGTAGAATTAGGCAACGAGAAACACCGATGTTTTTAACGTGGTTCGGCCACGAGGCCTACGTCCACGGGACATGACTACGGGCGCTCCTCCCCTTTGCCTTGATCTCTTTGTATTGGCTTGGTTACATTATGTGGTGCCCCCCTTCTTATATAGGAGGCCAGGATACATGAGTCCAATTCTAACTCTACCCGTATCCTACTAGGACTCCCCCCGTAGTACCCTATTATAATACTACGCCTTCTCTAGTCCAACTTGTAACCCACTCGTACACATATTCGACACAAACTCAACATCAGGTGGATCCAATAGGATCAATCTCTAATGACTGCCATCCTGTCAACCTTGACAAATGATGTGCTTAGCCATGTCACACTCCTGTCAACGGTGCATGACGTATGGATGACACTGGAATGTTTGTACTCCTCCGACAACACCTCCAAGGTGGTTCAAGTCCGCACGCAGCTAGCTCAACTGGAGAAGAAAGATCTCACGGTGGCGACATACTTCCAGAGGATAAAAAAACCTCACGGACACCATGGCAGCAGTGGGCAAGCCGCTGGGTGACGAAGAAATTGTGGCCTACATCTTGTCAGGCCTTGAGGCAGAATATGATCCGCTCGTGGCATCTGTCATGGCACGGACAGTTCCAATGACGGTCAACGAGTTGTACTCATACTTTGTTGGCTATGAGATGCGTCTAGAGACTCGGAACAAGCAGCTGCAGGTCGACTTCGGAGGGTTGGCCAACTTCTCGTCGCACGGAGGACGCGGTGGCCGTGGCAACAGCCGCGGCGGCGGGCGCTATAACAACGGGCGTGGTCGCAACCAAGGAGGAGGTCGTGGCAATGGAGGCCGTGGGAACCAATCTCCATGCCAAAACTCTTCGGCAAGCACAGGTGATCGTCCCATTTGCCAGATTTGCAACAAACTGGGACATTCCACAGCCAACTGCTGGCATCGTTTCGATCATGCATATCAGGCGGATGACAATCGTGTTGCAAACTACGTCCACAATAATCACGGAGGGTACCAGATCGACACCAACTGGTATAGTGACTCTAGAGCCACTGATCACATCACACATGATCTCGAGCGGCTTACGACACGCGAGAGGTACAATGGCAAGGACCAGATCCAAACAGCAAACGGTGCAGGTATGTCGATCTGTCATGTTGGCAATTCTCAGTTGGTCACTCCTTATAGAAAGCTAACGATTAAAAATGCTCTGCATGCTCCTGCTACTTCAAAAAATCTTCTCTCAGTCCATCGCTTCACCAAAGATAATGATGTCTATTTCGAATTCCATCCTAACCATTTTGTTATAAAGGATCGTGCAACGAAGATGGACCTTCTACAAGGTAGATGTGAAAGTGGCCTTTATCCTATCGCGCCAACTCCAAATTCTAGGCTCAAGGAAGTACATCATGTCACGGCACCATCCTCATCTCAATGGCACCACCGTTTGGGGCATCCTTCATCAGTCATCGTCAGTCGAGTCCTTAGGTCCAATAATCATTCTCTTTCACCAAATAAAGTAGCAGACACCCTCATGTGTGATGCATGTCAAATGGCTAAATGTCATCAGTTACCTTTTTCAGAGTCAAACTTTGTAGCTTCGGCACCACTTGAGTTAATCTATTCCGATGTTTGGGGTCCAGCCATTCCCTCTATTGGGCGATTCAAATATTATGTCAATTTTGTTGATGCATATAGCAAGTACACATGGCTCTTTCTCCTTTGGCGAAAATCTAACGTCACTAAAGTTTTTATTCACTTCCAAACACTTATTGAACACAAACTCAACACAAAAATTCTCAGCCTTCAGAGTGATTGAGAGAGAATATCAAAGATTGCATCCTAACTTTAAAAAACAAGGTATACACCATCGTGTCTCCTGCCCACATATGCATCAACAAAATGGAGCCGCGGAAAGAAAACATCGCCATATTGTGGATATGGGTCTTGCTCTCCTTGCTCATGCGTCCTTGCCGCTTCGCTTCTGGGATGAGGCGTTTGCAACCGCTTCCTTCCTAATTAATCGCTTACCGTCGCTTGTCATTGACAATTCCACGCCACTTGAGCGTCTGCTTCATGTCAAACCAGATTACAACTTCCTTAAGAGTTTTGGTTGTGCCTGCTGGCCAAATCTACGCCCTTATAATTCTCGCAAACTATCATTCCGATCTCAAAAGTGTGTCTTTGTCAGCTACAGTGGTATGCATAAGGGATACAAATGTCTCCATATCCCTACCAGGCGCATGTACATCTCACGTGATGTTGTGTTTGACGAGAATTTTTTTCCTTTTGCCTCGTTACAGCCTGCAAGGTTGCCATCTCTCACAGCAGAATCACTCCTATCCACTAACATACCGCTGCCTGCTGTGATTGCATCTTCTGCGCCAAATACACATCTTGTGACTAACATGCATGGCACTTTTGCACCTTCACTTGATCAGCATTTCCCTATTGCACGCTCCACCAGCCAAACAAGCAAACTGCACCAACCCAACAAAAGCCCAGTGTACATGTTCTGCCCTCATCCACTCCCGCTTTAGCATCCGACCTCACACCTGCCAGCTCTGTGTCTGAACCTACTGAGAATGAACAACATGCAGATTTGACTAACCCAACTGATGTGCTGTTTGAGATTAATGATCTGGTGCAGGAACAGGGTCGGGATTCACCAGAGGCTCCGCGACGCGTGACTCGTTCACAGCACAATATTCACAAGCCGCGACAATTTCCTGATGACATTGTGATTTATGATCCACGCCGTCGTGGCTTCGCAGCTGCCGTGACGGACACCAGTGAGCCAGCATCACTTGCTGATGCCCTCGCTCACCCAGCTTGGAAACAAGCCATGCTTGAAGAATACAACGCCTTGATTGCCAACCATACCTGGCACCTGGTCCCTCAACATCGTGGCTTGAATGTCGTGGACTGTAAATGGATCTTCAAGATCAAGCTGCACGCCGATGGATCCACTGAGTGCTACAAGGCTCGCCTGGTGGCAAAAGGCTTCCGGCAACGACATGGGGTGGACTACGACGACACATTCTCCCCAGTTATCAAACCTGCGACCATCCGACTTGTGCTTGCCATTGCAGTGTCACGTGGCTGGTGTCTTTGTCAAGCCGACGTGAAAAATGCATTCCTCCATAGAGAGCTTCAAGAAACGGTATACATATCACAACCACCCGGCTTTGTTAATCCATCTCGCCCAGACCATGTCTGTCACCTTGAAAAAGCAATTTATGGACTTAAACAAGCACCGCGTGCATGGTACTCTAAGCTTAGTTTCAAGCTCCAGCAGCTCGGGTTTGTGCCGTCCAAAGCTGACACATCTTTGTTTATTCTTCGACGGCGTGACCAGACTACATATGTCCTCATATACATGGATGATCTCATCATTACCAGCTCCTCCAATGCTGCTGTCACCGACCTTCTTGCTCGCCTTCAACAGGATTTCGCCATCAAGGATCTAGGCTTCACTACTTCCTGGGAATTGAAGTCATTACAGATTAGGGGGGCTGATCTTATCCCAACACAAATATGTTCGCGACCTCCTGAGTCGAGCAAACATGACCCAATGCAAACCCATGGCACACCTATGTCTAGCTCGGAGAAGCTCTCCAGAGTGGATGGAACTCCTCTATCAGCAGCAGAAATCACAAGATATAGGAGCACGGTTGGGGCACTCCAATATCTAACAATAACACGTCCGGACATAGCGTATGCGGTCAACAAGGTTTGTCAGTTCCTCCAAGCTCCTACGGATATTCACCGGGGTGCAGTCAAACGAATATTGAGGTACCTACAGTATAGCTCTACAGATGGGCTGAGAATTCATCGCTCCAAGTCATTAATTCTGAGCGCATTCTTAGATGCAGACTAGGCTGGTAGCACTGACAACAAAAGATCAATAGGGGGCTTCGCAGTGTTCCTAGGAACAAATCTTGTCTCGTGGAGTGCGAGGAAGCAACCAACTGTCTCTAGGTCGAGCACGGAGTCAGAATACAAGGCATTAGCCAATGCAACCGCAGAGTTGATATGGGTACAGTCTGTCTTGAAAGAGCTAGACGTTGTGCAATCTCAAGCTCCAAGGCTATGGTGTGACAATCTCGGGGCGATGTACCTATCGGCTAACCCTGTGTTCCATACAAAAATCATACACATCGAAGTTGATTTTCACTTTGTACATGAGCAAGTAGCAAGGAAAGCACTGGAAGTCAGATTCATCAATTCACAATTCACAAGATCAGCTCGCTGATGTGTTTACAAAACCGCTGCCCACAGAAGCATTCCGACGACTACAACTCAATCTCAACTTGATTTCTGGCAAGTCGTGATTAAGGGGGGCTGTTAAAGTAGTTACACGTAGTCGTTTATATCTCCAGATTATCCAGAGATAGGTTGTATATGAGCTGTCTTATGTAACCGATTACAGATCATAACTAACGCGTATCAAGGCATAGCCTACTTAAGGCCGACCGTGTCCAGCGTTTTAGCTGCGCGAGTTACCATCTAAGCCATAGTTAATTTTTCAACTCTGACAAATAAGCTATAATGACATGCAGATCTGACTCGACCAGGAGAAGGAGAGGGGACTCACCAGGCGTCCCAGCCGCCGAAGGAGACAGCAGCCATCCCAGCCACGGGGGATCGATCTTGAGTCGGTCTACAGCATCTTCCTTTAGCAAACTGCATTCTAATTGATGCTCCTTCCGGAGCACAGATTCATGTTTATGTCAGACCTGCTTACAAGATACCATATCAAGGACAAACTCATCACACGATTTCAGCGGCACGCATCAGGTGACCGGTATGAGAAGAACCACCGTGACAAAATTGCATCAAGGATCTGCATCAGCAGCTCCCAGCAAGTGAGCATTCTCAGTAACGACATGTTCATACATATGTGCTTTCCGCGACATTCACCTCAAACCAAAGTGCAACTTTATAGATAGAATCCTCCTCACCTTTCATAGCACAGAACACATTGATCAGGTTTATTAATGCTTCTTTTCAACAGCTTCTCTTTGGTCGTCAGCTTGCTATGTGCCAACAAGGCAGCAGCAACCATAACAAAATGTGAATCCTGCCCCCCGGGGGAATATGCAAGTCCAGATTGCAGGAATAGCAACTCAACTTTCGACCGATTTCTCCAAGTTCCACCTGATTCCGTCTCTGCAATAGTTGTACAACTAACCTGAGCCATCCTTCCATGTTATTCATATACCAGGATTCCAATTTTTAAGGTGTAAGATTTGTTTCAGAATAAAGTTGCAATTGATGATTTCCACAAGCTGATCGAAATGGGCTCATTTCTTTCACACAATGCCATCTACTCATCTACATGACAAAAAAAAACCTGTATGCGTAGATTAATTTTCTCAACAAATTACAGCACTCATGGTGAAAAAAACATTAGTGTGCCAGTGTTATATTATCGAAATCCTAAAACAGTTGGCACTGCAGATCAACCTAGCATTGCTTCTCTACATGTAAATACATCCTTTGCTCCATCCTCCATGGAACACCCTTGGATCCAATTTCACATATATGGCTTCACTTCCCATTACAATTATGAGTTAGAAATATCAGAGATAAACCTCATATCTCAGATATCCTTCAAGAATTTACAAGAAGCACTTTGAGCACTAGTTTCGAAAAATTGAGATCTGCTTTGGTTAGCTTTTTTTCAGCCTTCTAGAGGTCCTGGTGCGGCCTACTTTACAAACCCAAGGACATATATTAGGACTAGGTATTAATTTTACCTACACAACCCAGACCAGGCAAAAAAAGAAAAGATCGCTGTGAACCTTGTAAGTACATACAAGCAAGCAATAGAAAATCTAAATTCATGCTAAGACATGTGCAGATTGTTAGACAGGGTGGAATTTGGAGGAAATAAATTGCAGCTTATACTTGTAGCATTCATTCAACCAACAAGACAAAACAAAGAAAAAGTAGCAGTAGCCTAGTACAGAAAAGGTTACTGTTCAAGGGCCTTGCACGGCTTATAGCCTCGGGGTGCCCACTCTCCAAGCCTCAGTACCACTATGGACACGGAATAGGCCATTCAAACATATAGTGGTACTGAGCCAATTTCCTCTTGGCAATATAATCGCCAAGAATCCACCTCTGTTGAGCGGTGTACATTGGCAGCGGCGAGGGTCGTTCGGACGTGGCCTCTGTCCTGGAGAAAGATCGAGCGGAGGAAACGACGGTCAAGTGCGGCCTTGTGATCTGATTCCGGCAACGTTGCCGGTGATGGTTGAGCACTTTTGCTGTCCTTTGTCAACTTTTTCCTTTCTTATAACGCCGCCCAGGCCCAAAAATATGTACGTGCTCACGGTCTTCTTCTTGCGTCGTCTTCTTAGCGGTGTGGTCTGTTTCATCTACTCTACCATGTACAGCTGTTAGCATTTGGATGGATATGAGTGTAAGCTACAGCACAAATATAGGTGTACCAGGGAGTATTCCAAAACGAAAGAACACAATTAACACGACGGGAAAAGAGAGAAAAAGACTGTAGTAGTAATAACCAACAGTGGAAGAAATTATACATTCGCTTGACTGACCAACCAATTTCAACTAGTGGAACAAAAGGACCCATTATACAACAAACTATAAGGGATGGGATATATCTCGCGCACCAATATTACCACCGCAGGCAGGTCTCACACCTCAACTCTAGCACAGACACTTAACAAAAGGCCCGGTTGGATGTAACCAAGGAGCAACCATAACCATGTACATCAAAAACGTGAATTCGATGGAAAAATTACAACCTCACTGCGTCTACCACCTCCTGATGCTAGCAACCCACGGCCTCGGCGCCTTCTGTCAGAGAAGCCACGCCTTCTTTTGGAGCAACGGCAGCGCCCAGAGCTACATCCTCTTTTGTGGTAGAGGTGGCACCCACAGTTGCACCTTCTTTTGTTGTAGAGGTGGCACCCACAGTTGCACCCTCTTTCGTTGTAGAGGTGACACGAAGGATTGCTTGAGCGCTTAACGCGGAAAGCTTGGATTGGCAGAAAGCCTCCCAGGATTGAGGTTCTGGTGAGGCATCAGGCGCGCTGTCATCTTCACCTGAACTTGAGGCTTGAGACTTCTCGTAGAATGCTTGTAGCTCCAATGCCAGGTTGCGAGCAGCCTCCCTTGATTCAGGAAGCTGGTCACTAAGCTGGGTTGCTGCGACCTGGATGAGTTTATCCATTCCATATTCTTTGACTCCCTCCACACCCTGGACAGAGAAAAGGTTACTGTTATAAAACTCAAGTGTTGTATTCCTCATATTAAGAACAACAACCAAGAGTGGCGAGTGCATGCTGATCCACGCCACATAATAATTTATATCCTCAAACTCCAGTTAATGTCGTCCTACTGAAAATGACTGGAAAGATGTCAAGCTCTTTGACCATACAGACTACAGCTAAACATACATTTGCCATTTCAATGTTCTCAATATATCAAAGTTCCACCACATGCACTAGATCACTGTGCCTGTGTCCGGCTCCATATTATGACACAGAATTTTCAAATCAAGCATCAGAATATCTAAATAAACTACAAAGCTCTGGAAGTACTTGAGTGTAAACTCTAATTAAGCCCATGGATAGAGAAGAATAGCATAAGGAGGTCAGATTATCCATCTGTATGACTGTATCTAGTTGAGCACTTGGGACATCAGAAAAGATCACTATCATGATGTATTTAATTAATCCTTTGGCCCCTCTTGGGTTCCTTTGGAGATAATCAGATAATAGTTGGGGCAAAAAAAAACTGTGATCTTAAATATATTTTCAGGTGAGACTTTCACTTACAAGGCGTGGCACACTTTTACTGAAACAAACTGATGCTTTTGCTCGAATTCGTGGATTCCTGTTCTTGAGGTAGGGCTGCATTTTTGGTAACAACACAGAAGGGGAGATCCAGCTTGTCATTGATATAAGAGCAGCCTCAGCAGCTTCACAAACAAAGCGCTTGTCTTGTGAAGATTTTAGAAATAGCGGCATTAGCTGTGAACACATTTGAAAGAGAATATGTTTAAAGAGACTTCATTGTTAGTCAGGAAATCATCATGTGAAAACAAAACAAGTGCAATTGTGAATAGCATATTTTAGAATGAAAAAACTCACCAGTAGATCAATTGAGTCGACCATTAGTTCACCATATGACTTAAAGATGTCAGCACAGGTCATAAGTGCAGTTTTACAGACAGCACTCCTTGGATTCTTAACAGATTTCACAATAAGAGGAACTAGGGGCTCCCTGTAATTCAAATAGTTGATGTAATAGAACTTTATAGCATTTCGGATGGATAAATGATGTCTGAAGATCTGAAATTTTTTCTAAAAAAACACACTTAAGTTTGAATATACAAGGGAAACAACTTACAGCAGCTCCTGCAGCCTTTCCTTGCGATATATTGCCAACTGACGGACATTATTAAGAGCTTCGCATGTCCTGACCCAGTCCTTCGAATCCAACCTTGTAAGTAAAGTCTGTCAAACAATAGACAAAGCAAATCTTAGGGCTGAAAGAATCTAAAAATGTCCAAGTATCCAACAGAAAATTCCTGAATATGAACAGCTAGCGGCATACAGTAAGGCTTGTCTCAACATCTGGGAGATCTGTCAGATTCTCAGAATCAATATACTCAACATCTACAATTCCAGCCTCACATCCATTAGTCACAGTGTCAGGACATGCAGGTGGACCATTTTCTTCCTTGTTGACACATTTGCTGCCGTTCAACACAGGCTTAGTATTGCAGGGTTTCACGGAACTATCTTTGCTTTTCTCCAGTTCCGCTGATTGAGCTACGTTGAGATCTTTCAACGCACTATCTGACATATTCACACCCTGCATTGATTGGCAGAAAAGGAGATAAGTACAACGTGAAGAGACTGCAGCTTCTCCTAACAGGTAGGTACAGAAATAGTGGAGCGTCTCTGATAATTGTGTGGAGCGTTTTTCCATAGTTGAATGCGGTCTAACCATAGTAAACCATTCCATCGAACAACAAGATAATGATGTAAGCAACAAATGCTGCAAATTAGATGGTTCCACTGAATTAACTTTCATCAAAGCTAGTCAGCCACAAAACCACTCCCGTGAAAGAAGAGAAGCAAATCCACTACAATGTGGGTACTGTGGAACTTCCTTAATTTAGATTCTTCCCATAGGTAAACAAACGACAGTTCATTTCTGCTGAGTGCCTGAGTAATCGTGTAAGAATACACTTGCTCGCTACCAACTACTAGTTCAGACACGGGAAATAGCCAAAACATGCAGTAAATGCACCGGCACACTAGAATTCACGACGAAACTAGATCAGTGAGTTGCTACAGTCAACTCAACAACCGAAGCATCACGAAGTGTAGGAACACCGGACTTCCCCCACACCTACCTCCGAATCAGTACCGCCATTGCATCCGCGACCTAAGAGCACGCTGAAACCTCTAGCTCGCACAGAATTCTGAGCGCACTAGATAGATCTCTGATTCCCCCGGCGCTGCTCCTAGCGGCGCCACGAGTGGGCAGAGGCACTAACCCCACCATTTCATCTACGCTAACCAAAATCGGCGAGATCTAACCCTACAAATTTGCTGGTGGAAAAACAAAGAGGGGAGCGGTCCGGGAGGTCAGATCCGAGGGGCGAATGCAGGTGCGGGGAGAGGCGAGATCGCGAGGAGGAATCGGTTACCTGGGACGGGAGGCGCGGGCGGCAGGGAGAAGCGGAGAAGACGCCGCCGCGGTGGAAGGCGGTCGCTGCGGCGCGGGGAATGGGGGAATTGGCCGTCTCGTGTGTCTTCCTCCTCCTGCTGCTGTCCTTGTGTTTTGCTCTGCGCAAATTGCCTCCAGGTCCCTCAACATCTTCATCTTTTGTATTCACCCTCACCCTATCTCTTTTTTACACTCCACGTACCACAATACTATCATGGGACAAGCTGGCCATTCAGTTTAAGCTGAGCATTGCTACATATTATACGACGACTAGCTTTGTACCAAATTCAAGCATCGAGCTACAGGCTACTCAAACTATTTTTGATAGAGATGGACGCCATGAGCTGCAGCCACCTTGCATTGTAAATATCGTCCTTTGTCGTGGTAATTCTATGCTCCACTCATAATATAATCAAAGAGTAAGTATGCTCGTATTGCAAAATGGCTATTATGTTAGGGCTTGTATGCAAATATTTCATTGGATTCCATTTCGTAATAATAATAATAATAATAATAATTGGGCAATAATTAAGGGGTTGCATTCCGTTTGATGTGAACACATGGCCCACTTGTCAGTCTGCAGTCTCCGTTGGGACGCCGGCGTTTTCACCATCGACAAACCGAAGCTAGCTTGAGTTGTTGGAACAAATGGATAAGCAACACTTGTCGATCAACCTACCTAACCCTCGTGCAATGCATGGTGATGCACTCCCACTTGTAACATACTAACATGTGACATGTCATGAGGCCCTGTGATCCATAGTCTTATTCCTGGTTTGCGGCTGGTATGCAATTTGTTTACCAAATCAGATTAACGTGAGAGAAATATGTTACTTTGAACATATTTGCGTCTAATTTTGCAACTTTAGCAAAACACTACTAATAATTAGTATGTGCAATGCACGTCAGGACACAAATGCTGGTATTGTTCATGACACTATTGCAGTTCTGCAGATGGTACTGTTCATGGTACTGTTGCAATACTGTAGTTACTGTTTCACCGCGAATCCATCCAATCTCAACCATTCAATTTAAGGAACTAACGGCTTAAATTGATTGCCTAAGCCCAATTCAAATTTGGTACAATATAGATAAATATCTGTACTACTATATAGTGTACCAAGTTTGAACTAAACTTGGCAAGCAATTTGAGCCATTGATCTCATGAATCTGACGACTAAGATTGAAGAAATTCGTGGTGAATAGCGCCATGAACAGTATCATGAACAGTGCCTATCTACAGTACCTTCATGAACAGTACCCATCTACAGTACCATATATAGTGCCCCATGAACAATACCCATCTACATTATCTGACGTGCACTGCGCGTGCTATTTACTAGTTAGGAAGAGGGGGTTCTACCAAAGTAAACAGGCCCTAAATGTGATTGTGCCATGGGCCGGCGCTGACTTGGCCCGTTTAGCCCAAGAACGACATCCACAACCCTAATCCTCACAACGGACGGCCGCGATCTCCCAATCACATCCCACACCACGCATCCAGCCCTTATAAAGGCGCCGCCTGCCTTCTCGACACCTCTCCCCCGCCTCCGGCTCCCCCACCCCCTCGCCGTCCCCCCGCTGACTCCAACCAGCCGCCGGCGCAATGGTACGCGCCCTTCCTCCTCTCTGGCTGCTCTAACCTGTGCCGTGATCTGAACCGGATACTTTTGATCTTTTGTGAAGGAGTTTTTGAGCTAATTTGCTTAGATCTTTCGCACTGTTGGTTAGATTTAGCCACTGGTTGATGACAATACGTTCGTGATTCTTGCAGGCTCCGAAGCGAGGTGGCAGGGCGCCGGTACCGGCGAAGAAGAAGACGGTAAGCCTCTGCTCCTCGAAACCTACTTGCTTCTTAGTGTGATTCCGTGGTGACGTGTTGGTTGGGTGCAGGAGAAGGTAACGAACCCGCTGTTCGAGAAGAGGCCGAAGCAGTTCGGCATCGGCGGCGCGCTGCCGCCCAAGAAGGACCTCCACCGCTTCGTCAAGTGGCCCAAGGTCGTGCGCATCCAGCGCCAGCGCCGTATCCTCAAGCAGCGCCTCAAGGTGCCCCCGGCGCTCCACCAGTTCACCCGCACCCTCGACAAGAACCTCGGTATGTATACATACTTACCCTCCATGCTAAGCTGTACTGATGGGATAGGGACTAGGAGAGTGCTACTAGACAACGAGTTTTGTTGCTATGGACTAAAATCTTAGATGTACTTCCGTATTGGGACTAATGGGTATTGAATTGTCTCGTATCTGGCTTATAATGCTGCTGGGTTACAAATTATTTTGTGCAAATAACAATGCTCACTTTACCTCTACCTATTTGCTGACTAGTTTCGTGTTAACCTAATACCATTGGTTTAGCCCTGAAGTAGCATCTCTGCGGTTGCACTGCATGCTAGGTGTTGATTAGGATTGGGTGCTTTGCGGGGAATGGGTGTGTGAGAGCTATGGATTAGGCCATAGAGGATGGAGTGGACAGATGCAGGGTGCGATATGAAGGTTCAATATTATGGATGTAGGGTACAAGAGAAAAGGATGATAGGGCCATAACACTGTTTTGCCTTGTTTGGGTGGCCTTATCCCTGCCAAGCCCACTTCACTTCGCCCTGGATTGGACCTACCAAACAAGGCCTAATTGGTTCACCCGTCCCACCTAGTGCACTCTACCGGGATCATAGAGGTTTATTTGTCATTGTTACCTTTTGCAGTCAAACTTTTTGAACTTTAACCTTCATTATTTATTTACTTCAAAATATATTGATGGTCAAAGTTTGTAATGTTTGATTGCAGAAGGTTATTCTGCCAAATACAAATGTGAACATAGGTAGTACAATCGATTTAGAAGTGAACCTTAGTAGCTCCACTCATTAACAGGTGATGCCAGCTTTGTGTAATCACTATGGGTAGCTAAATTAGTGAGGTCGCCCATAAACCAATCTTATTTTGAATTAATGCTGGGTGAGATGGGAACTACAGGAGATAATGTTATTGCCTGAGACCTAATTGGGTTTGCCATAGTAGCCATCAGAGGCTCGCAAATTAGATTTGCTGGTATCTGTTTACGATGAAACAACTTTATGAATTTAATTTAACTCCGTAGGCACTTACCAGTTTCCGTTTATTATCATTTTTATTTCTCTAACTCTCAAGTGGTATATCTTCCTGCTATATGACCATACCTGCTCTTAGCTATTCTTGTAATTTGGTCCATGGAATTGTCGTTTACTCAAAATAGTAAATATTAGCTTCCTCAGCGCAATTAGTGTACCCCCTTCATATAGCCCTCTAACGGGAGATGAGCTGGATATGTTGTTTAGCCTGTTAGTTTCTGTGAGGTGCATGCACTTAGTGGCTTCAATGATTTAGTTGTGTTGCTTGTGTTTAACTTGCCTACTGCCAATCATTTATTTCAGCAACAAACTTGTTCAAGATGCTTCTTAAGTACCGCCCTGAAGACAAAGCTGCCAAGAAGGAGAGGCTTTTGAAGAGGGCCCAGGCTGAAGCTGAAGGGAAAACTGTCGAGGCAAAGAAACCAATAGTCGTGAAGTATGGTCTTAACCATGTTACTTACCTCATTGAGCAGGTACGGTCTCCCTTATTTCCTCTTATGTGATTTGAGAGTTTCTTCAGCATTGAACTGCATTCCGTTGATAGTTCAAATTGGTATGCCTTCTTGCAGAGCAAGGCCCAGCTGGTTGTCATAGCTCATGATGTTGATCCTATTGAGCTGGTCGTGTGGCTCCCAGCCCTTTGCAGGAAAATGGAGGTTCCTTACTGCATTGTTAAGGGAAAATCTCGCCTTGGATCGGTATTATTTCTGTTTCCACCCATACCCATGTTGAATGTCGCCTGTTGGAAACTAAAGATCTAATGAGTAATTTGTTATAGATTGTTCATAAGAAGACTGCCTCTGTTCTGTGCCTGACCACAGTGAAGAACGAGGATAAACTTGAGTTCAGCAAGGTCCTAGAGGCTATTAAGGTTTGTTTAGCTATGACTTCATCTGTTTCTTGGTTTCCATCTTTGCTACTGATTTGTCCACTAACGGGAACTTGCTATCTTCCAGGCGAACTTCAACGACAAGTTCGATGAGGTCAGGAAGAAGTGGGGCGGTGGTGTCATGGGCTCCAAGTCGCAGGCGAAAACCAAGGCCAGGGAAAAGCTTATCGCGAAGGAAGCTGCACAGCGGATGACCTAAGTTTAGCCTTGTTAAACCACATCTATTGCTCTCCCCCTGAGACCTGAGTAGTGTGCAAGCATACTGTGTCAGTTTGGATCGAAGTTTTGAAAGTCATTTTGTTCGTGAGACATCTTGGAAAGAAACAGTGTAAGAATGAAGTATTTTTGTTTAATGCCAGTTGGTTCCCATGATCTAGCTTTCTCTTGGTTATGTGCAGCTGAAAAATGAGGACGCTTTGTAGTATTTATCCAGATTTGGTAATGAAAGTTCATCATCTGCCATTATCATGGGAGATGTATCAAATTAGCACGCCCTGTAAACTATTTACAAACTCCATTCCTCATTATTCCCTATCCTACGCCAGAATCTATATGGACAAGTTGGTGTCTTGAGCAGAACACTTCAAAAGTTCGTGTTTGGTTTTTCAGGAATAAGATCTGACAAGCCTGAATCCCTGTAACGAGCCCTTGATGAGGTTGCCCAGGATGGACACCGCGCTGCCCTCCTCCGCGGGCTTGACCTTGACGGATTCATGGCCGTGCCGCTTGACCCTCAGCACGGCGTGCCCGAGCTGCTCGCGCAGCGACTCCTCCATGGCCCTGCCGTCGACAGGGTTGCCGTAGGCGTCGGACACGTAGAAGGTGTCGTCGGCCACGCCGTCCCTGGTCGAGATCACCGCCCGGATGATGGACAGGCTGTTCTCGCGGAACACGCGCGTGATCTCCGACAGGAGCCCCGCCCTGTCCTCCGTCTTCACCTCCAGCTCCACCCCCTGCAGCAATGGCGACCTGTGACCGGCATGCAAAGAATGCAAGGGAGATGATGTTGATCGGCGAAAGGGTGGGTGCGTACGTCGGAAACGCGCCTCTCGATGGCGGCTTCGAGACACCGGATGAGGCGGAGCCGCTCAGCGTCGGACCGCGCCGGGTGCCCGTCGACGTGCCGGACGTAGTACTCCTGCAGCCACAACCGCCGTATCAGGAGATCTTGCAAGGCAGTAATAATGGTGTGTGATCGTCGAGAAATGCGTGCGTACTTGGTAGGCCTCGTTGGTGCTGCCGGCCCCGGCGTCGACGGTGCCGTGGAAGACGACGTAGTGCAGGTCGGCGAGCGCGCACAGCGTGTCGAACAGCAGCTTCGGCCGGTCCTCGCACCGCACGATCACCACCGTGTAGCGCCGCTCCGTGCAGTCCGTTACCACCACCTTGCCCTCGCCGCTCTTCTCCTCGCGGAGATCCTCTCTGCCAGCGCCGCTGCCGCCGTCTTCGAGCATTAGCGTATGCAGGCGCCTCTCCGCGTGCGCCGCGCCCACGGACACGGCCGTGCTGCCGTTCTCGGCAACACCGCTGCTACGACCGCCGCCGACGACTCCGTCGCCCTGCATCACGTTGCAGAGAAGCTCCCGCACCTTGGACAGCCGGCCCGCGTCGCGGATGGCGAGACCCGTGGCCTCGTCGGTGATCTGGACGACGGCGGCCGCGCGCCCGCCGTGCGTCCACAACTCGCCCTTGACGATGTTGCAGCTGAGCGACGCGAGCACGGCGCACACCTCCGACAGTAAACCCGGGCGGTCGGTACCGGTGAGCTCGATAGAGGTCGTCGACTCCGACTCTGACTCCAGGCACTGGATGCATGCAGCGAAGTTAGGCAAGGCAAGCGACGCAGGTTAATTAATCCACACTTAATTATTAGGATTACTCTCTGAATGCAGTCGATGGTCTCCCTGTCGAACAGCTTCCTGCCGTCACGATCGGTGACATTGAACACTGAGCAGGTACACATGAGCCAAAAACCAAGAGCAACCTCGCTGCCACGAAGCTTGTCCATGGAGCACAGGGAATCAGATCAAATTACATGAAAAGTCATCGATCGTACCGTCCATGAACCAGTTGCCGTCGGAGGAGATGTAAGCCTTGGTGACGAGGAGGTGAAGGTCGACGAGGCCTTGGACGGCCTCCAGCAAGATGCCGTGCTTCTTCACCCGATCAACCTGGCCAAGGTACAAGAAAAGTCTCGAGCTTCATGAATCAATCAATCAATTAATTAGCCGGATGGTCCTGAAAGGGAAGCTCTTCTCACCCGGATGACAGTTGCATTGTCGCACGAGTCGTTGTCTATCACAAGCCTGCAAGAAACTCGCTCAGTAAGCAGTATGCAGTGAGTAGATGGGAGTGGTGTTACATTTGTGGCAGTAATAAGAAGAAGAGAGATTATTTTTTCGAGAAGACAATTTGGAACTGATTATTGACGAACAGTCAAGTTTGCCAGCAGATAAGAGGGACAGCTGGACTGCAGAACATCTTTAGTAGATAAGAGGAACAGTAGCAGTGGTATACCTGGGTTGGTTCATCCTCCTGACCAACTTGGCGTACTCGTCGTCGTCCTCCTCCTCCTCCTCCAGCGTTAACTCCCCGCAGTGCGTCTTCACCATATACGGCAACACCAAGGAAATTAAATAGGCGGCGACGGCAGCGCGGCGGCGGCGGCGGCGGCGGCGGCGGCGTCTTGAGAGTTGAGAGCAAGACGTACGCGCGGCCGTGTATGAGGTAGGCGAGAAGTAGTGTTATCTTATCTCTATCGATCTGTAGGGGAAGGGAACGTTACCATTAACAGCATGCGGTACGAGGTACGTGGTCTACATAAACCAAGATGCGTCTGAATTGTGCAGCTACTTCTCTAGTACATGCATCGATCATATGTATATGCAATTCGTTTTCCGGCAAACATGGTGCTCCTATATATGTGACAACCTTTATTTTCTCTTTCTCACATGGCAGTAAGCAATAAGTGACCCGTCGCTGTGTTACCGTGATGTGGCGAGTCGGATGCGGCGAGAAGCTAAAAACCGGCCACGTGGTTCATCGTCCCAAATGGCTCGCGCCAGAGCTGCCACGTTACCTGCACGCACGGGTCCACGTGTTACTGGGACCAGGTTTTACCTCGCGCCATAGAATAGTACCACCTGTCCAAAGGAAAACGTTATTCCTAATCTCTCTCCTATTAATTGAATCTTAACTCTAAAACTAGACAAATTTAATTTTAAATTTTTAAATTTAATACCTCACTTCGCTTAAAGTGATTTGACCGATGGCGTGGCAATCGTTTTGTACACGTGCCAGTCCAGTCAGAAAAAAAAATAATTAGAAAAGTTAGCAAGATCCGAAAAAAATAAAAGAACTCAGGCTTTACTTTACAAGTTATCTGAAAATTTCTTTAAAATATAAGGAAAAAGGTCAGAAAAAATATTGTTAAAAAAAATAAATATTCTATTAAGTTACTAAAGAATCATACCACATCATTATCGGTCATACTGCTATGAGGTGTGGGACAAGAGACCAAATCTGTCCGGTGTTAAAAGTTAAGTTTCAAATTTGTCTGGTTTTAGAATTTAGGGAACAAAACTACATCCACCAATACTTGAGGGACGAAAAATAAACTTTTTCCTTTTAGTACACGATATATTTAAGGGAGTTCTAGGGAACACTCAATTATTTTTTTTATAGATCATTCAAATTGCAAACACTTAGATTTTTACCCAATGGATCATACATCTTCATCCTTTTACATATAATAGGAAAATCGTATAGATAAAAATTTGAGTACTTCAAAATAAATAAAAAACAAGAGTGGTTATTAGCAAGAGAAAAGCTCAGCATTGGTTGCTAAGCCTAGCGGCGGTGCTAACCATTTTCACCACCGTACCTATCCTTACATCTGTTGGCACCGGTGCTAAACAATCTTTTTCTTCTTTTTTTAACGTATGCTTAGCACCTACACCGAGGGATGGGATGCTCTGAGACGACTTTGTTTTGGGGGAGATCTCGAGTTATTCTAAGAGAATTATGTGAAAGAGATGGCAAGAAAACCAACTTGTTCTTGGACAGAGTGCTCAGACCAATGTCGCCAATATCTTGCAGACCCACGGATCTCCGGTGAGGAGGACAGGATCGCAATCGATCGAATTGGAACTGCAAAACAATTGACGTACCAACGAATCTCATAAATTTGTTTCTCTTCTCCAGTGCGAGATGCAATCACACTGTTATAGTGCAGGCACTGTGCAATTTTGTCAAGTGCCTAATTGAGTGAAGTGCAAGATTTTAGATGATGGCAGTGACCTACGATCCATCGTGCATGGATATAATCTTGTATTGGCAGCACCCAACTCAACACTAGGCGAATCAGTGAGCAGGAAGCTACTCCAGAAGAAGAAAAGGAGAGAGCCTACTGAATTGTAGAATTCACCATGTGGAGGAGAATTAGAATCTGGAAGAATTGTTCTAGGGATCATAGCAAAGTAGTAAACGAAGATCATGAGCATTTCCTGAGCGCGACTTGTTAAGAGTATTCGGTTCTCCCATGGCCCCCATTTCGTTCTGTTTGTGCCACGATCTAACTAATTTCTACCTAGCTGGAGGTATCGAATATAATCGTGTGTTATATGACGGTGATGATCTCCGAATGATTCCTCTGCTGCGGAACGTCAACTGGACAAGCTCACCTGAATATATTGTCAATCTTCAGAATCTGAATCTCTGCTAATTGCGAGCTGACGTTATCGAAATATTGAAACTGCAACAGCAAGCCGGTGCAAGGAATGGCTCCCACTGATGGGCAGCTCGACTCAAGATGAAGATCGTGTGGTTGTGTGATTAGTCTGGTATGGAGTTTGAGTGTGACACTAAAATATCCACGCAAGATCTTCCATCATGCATCACTCTACTGCCGTGTTGGCGCTAACTGCCAAGCCACTGAGATTTCCTTTCAGGATCTCATCATGTTGTCATGCAGCTGCATCGATCACCACTCTGCTGGTCTGATGTAGATAGGCCAAGTTTGGCCTGCTACCGCACTCTGTCACCACTCATAAATCTTACTTCTTTTTTCCATAGCTACTGCCATGGCGTGCTACGTTTTTTTCGCATCACGCCATCATTGACAAAATTCTGCCTAACTTGCGGCCTCTAGTTTTTGCCAACAGAAAATTGTGTATGACAAAATTGTTGATATACCTTTTTTGCCTAACTTGTGGTCCTAGTTAAACCAATTATTACTTAAACATATGATGTTAACAACGTTGCACTTTGTGTAACATCACTAAATATAACTTCTCGTTCCTCAGTGTTAGAGAGAGAGATGATCGTGCCAGAGAAAGAGAGAAAACAGAGTAGCGGAAAAAACGTGGTAAAGATCAAGGAGCGCAGGATGTAAAACAAACACACACACACACGATTCAAGACACGAGAGAGTTTTACGTGAAAACCCTAGAAAAGGTGAAAAACCACGGACGCACGAAGACATCAACTTCACTATGAATGAAGTCCTAACCCGTTAGAGATTTACAATGCTTGGCTTATCCAATAACGACTATATGGGTAGGGGTATATATATATAGTAACAGGTGGCTAAAGGGGTATCTGGGTTTACTGCCTGTGACACAGCTGAGTGAAGCAGGCAGTAACTTAACATGCTAGCACCTGACTTAGGTGAGCGAACCCTAAGCTGTCTGTGTTAGCTTACATCACCTGTGACACAGCTGGCTGACACAGCTGTCTGACATCGATAACGTAGAACGTCTTCTGCAAAGATGTGACAGGAATTTGGAGCAAACTCCAACAAACTCCACCTTAAAACAAATTCCTTCCTTCCTTGTAGCGCCAGGGATAACAAATTCAACTGATTGAACAGTTCATCATGTGCCATACTCCAATAGTCACTTGGAACTATCTTTTAACACTGGCCAAGCTTGAGCAAAGCTCAAACTTAGCTGCAGGAACTGGCTTTGTCATCATATCAGCAGCATTATCATGTGTATTGATCTTGGTCACTTTGACATCACTCTTGGCAACCACATCTCTGATGAAATGAAATCTGACATCAATGTGCTTAGTTCTCTCATGGAACATGAAATCCTTTGTAAGGCAGATTGCACTTTAGCTGTCACAGAAGATGGTGGTGCAAGATGAATCTCCACAAAGCTCAGAATATAATCCTCTCAACCATGTAGCCTCCTTGCATGCCTCAGCAACAGCCATGTATTCGGCCTCAGTAGTAGACAATGCAACAGTAGACTGCAAGGTTGCCTTCCAACTCACAGCACAACTACCAATGGTGAACACATAGCTTGTGAGTGATCTTCTCTTGTCCAAATTGCCAGCAAAGTCAGAATCAACATATCCAACAATTCCATCTCTAGATTTTCCAAAATGCAAACAAGCATTAGTTGTACCCCGAAGGTACCTGAATATCCATTGGACTGCATTCCAATGCTCCTTTTCAGGATTAGCCATGAATCTGCTCACAACGCTCAAGGCATGAGCTAAATCAGGACGGGAGCAAACCATGGCATACATGAGAGAGCCAACAGCACTTGAATAAGGAACTCTAGACATGTACTCATCATCTTCTTCTCACTTTGGACAATAACTTGATGATAATCTGAAATGTGTAGCTAACGGTGTGGAAACCGGTTTGGCATCTTGAAAATTGAATCGGTGAAGCACCTTGTCAATGTACCCTCTCTGACTGAGGTACAGTTTTCCAGCAGATCTGTCTCTGGATATCTCCATGCCAAGAATCTTCTTTGCAGCAACCAGATCCTTCATATCAAATTCAGAACTCAATTGTTCTTTCAATTTGTCAACATCTGCTTTATTCTTAGCAGCAATCAGCATGTCATCGACATACAATAGTAAATAAATTGCAGAGTCATTAGCAGATCTCAAGTAGACACAGCTATCATAATCAGATCTTTGAAAATCTTGAGAAATCATGAAGGTGTCAAACCTCTTGTACCATTGCCTAGGAGATTGCTTCAATCCATACAGTGACTTCTTCAGTTTGCAGATAAGCTTCTCTTTACCAGGAACAGTAAAGCCTTCAGGTTGATTCATATAAATGTCTTCATCTAACTCCCGATGAAGAAATGCAGTTTTGACATCTAATTGCTGTAGCTCGTAATCATGCATTGCAACAATGCTAAGAAGTGTACGAATAGAGCTGTGCTTCACGACAGGGGAGAATACTTCATTGAAATCAATACCTGGAATCTGGCTGTAGCCTTTAGCAACTAACCTTGCCTTGTATCTTGCCCCATCATTTGGAGTAACACCCTCCTTGCACTTGAAGACCCATTTACAGCTTATCGGTCTCTTATCACTGGGTAGTTTAACTAAATCTCATGTGTCATTCTTGTCAAGGGACTCAATTTCATCATGCATTGCAGTCATCCATTTGCTTGCATCAGCAGAGATAATGGCTTCTGAATAAGAAGAAGGTTCGGCAGATCCTTCAATTTCCTCTGCGACGTTGAAAGCATAAGCAACCATATTTGCTTCTTCAATTAACCTCCTGACAGGTTTAGGATCTCTTCTGGGCCTATCAACTGCAATAGAATGTTGTGGAGTGTTCGCAGCAGCAGGCATATGACCACCTGTGTCACCTGCCTGTGGCACAGCTGGCAGGTCATGAGTTACCTGTGGCACAGCTGGCTGACCTAGAGCTGGCTGTGGCATAGCTGTCACCTCCAGCACAGGTGCAATCACCAGTGGGACAGGTGCATAATAATCACTGAACTTAATCGAATGCTTCATCTCAGAGTTGGACATCTGTCCACTGTTTTCAGAATCTCTGGGCTGATCAACTGGAACATCATTGCTGTGCAGCATAGCAGCCCCATTGAAGACAACACTTCGGCTGACTATCATCTTCTTGGTTTTAGGATTCCATGGCTTAAAACCTTTCACACCAGGCTTATAGCCAACAAATATGCATTTAACAGCCCTGGGTTCAAGCTTCCCATTGTTAACATGAGCATAACCAGGGCACCCAAACACTTTTAGACTAGAATAGTCAACAGGAGAACCAGACCAAACCTCAATGGAAATCTTCTTATCAATGGCTGTGGAAGGTGACCTATTGATAAGATAGCATGCAGTGGAGACAGTTTCAGCCCAAAAATGTCTGTTCAGACCTGCATTGGACAACATGCAACGGGCCTTGAAGATAATGATCCTATTCATACGCTCAGCTACACCATTCTGTTGAGGAGTGCCAGGGACAGTGTATTGTCTCACAATGCCATGAGACTTGCAGTATGAGTTGAACTGTTTGGAGCAGAATTCCATACTATTATCAGTTCGAAGCTTCTTGATTTTCTTTTAAGTTTGGTTTTCAACCATTGTCTTCCACTCTTTGAAGGCAGAGAATGCTTCTGACTTGTGTTTGAGGAAATAGGGCCAAACCTTTTTTGAATAATCATCAATAATGGTCATCATGTAACGAGATCCACCAAAAGATGGCTTTCTGGATGGCCCCCACAAATCAGAATGCACATAATCAAGAATTCCTTCAGTTGTGTGAGTAGAGGTGATGAACTTCACCCTCTTGTGCTTGCCGAAAATGCAATGCTCACAGAACTTCAGGCTTCCACTATATCCTTCAAGTTGTCGTAGATATAAGTCTAGACAATAGATTTGTGGCACCCCCGGTCGGTTACAACGACCACCAGGCGTGCGAGGGGAAAACGAGCGAGAAGCCAAAACGACGCGTCAGGCAGTCGTCAACGTAACTCGGTATTCGTGTTAAATTGTGGAATTGAGAGCTTCACAAATGAGAAGAGAGATCCCCCTAACACTACCCCCCGGGGGGTATTTATAGGGTTTGAGGGAGGGAAAAATGGAGGATTACAATTTTGCCCTCATATGAGAGGGAATTTACAAGGGCATTATGGTCATTCGCTCATCCTTGGAGGATATTGGGATAATATTCCCAGGCATCTTTAGGAGAATCTTCTTGGAGAACGTGACAGCCCCGCATGTGGGCTCGTTGGAGACAGCCCTGACGTGGAGGGTGGGCTCGTCGGAGACAGCCCTGACGCGGAGGGCGGGCTCGTCGGAGACAGCCCTGACAACGGGGAGTAGGCGCGTCGGAGACAGCCCCGACGCGGAGCTTGGGCTCGTCGGAGACGGCCCTGACGACGGAGAGTGGGCTCGTCGGAGACAGCCCCGACGAAGGGGAGTGTCGATGAGAACCTTAATAGCGTTGCAGTGCTCCTGAACAGCGTCGATTCGGAGTAGCGCAGGGACCCTCCTCCAACACAAGTAATCCATGCTTGCTCAGCTCTTCCAGACCAGACTTGCTCATATGCCTGAGACGCATATGCCAATAGTTTGATGCATCAGAACCAGAAACATCTTGAGGGATTACAGGGGCGGCATTGCCTGAGATTGTACTGCCACGGAGATAGTATAGTCCACTGGACTTTCTCAGGTCTGCCTTCATCACCACAAGAGATCCTTTGGTGATCTTCAAACAACTATCTCCACCTGAATAATGATACCCCTTACCATCAAAGTAACTCAATGAGATAAGATTTCTCTTCATCTCTGGAATGTATCTGACATCTATCAGTATTCTGATCATGCCATCATACATCTTGATCTGAACTGAGTCAATAGCCTTTATCCTGCAAGATGAGTCATCATAGCCAAGAACTGATCCACTATTACTTAACGACTCAAGAGAACTGAACCAATCTCTGTGAGGGCACATGTGATATGTGCAAGCAGTATCAAGAATCCACTCATCGGTGGCAGCTCTCTGTCCAGTAGAACTGGCAACAGCATTCAAAAGTCCAACACGTGTGTAAGCATCTGTGTCACAGGTGGCTTCAAGATCTGTGTCATAGCTAGAGCTGGCACAGCTGAGGTGATGACCTGTGTCACAGCTAGAGGTGACACAGCTGAGACCGGTGGGAGAACTTTCAGCAATGACAACCAAAGACTTGACATCTGAGTTAGCAGAACAGTTGGCAACAGCATCAATTGTGGCGTACCCGATTTTAAGGCCGGATACTCCCTTGTGTTTACTGTACCGGTCCCTGGATCAGTAGCCGGTACGCACAAGTTAACCTGTATATCATTGTCATATGCACGTATTTCATAATACAATGAGTAAATAGACCGTCCAGTCAATAATCTGATACCTGTAGCCCAACAGCTATAAACTTGCAACGGAAAAATCAAACGGTGATGTGGCCCATCAATATGCCATACCCGACAGGCAACTGACTGGGGTTGCGCCCTAGATTTCACGGACTCAATCGTATCCTCGAAATTGGCGTCTCTTTTGTTTGGCCAAATCAACAAGCCAGGTGAGTACATTGAATGTACTCGCAAGCTATTCCCACAGGAGAATTAAACGGTAATATTTCATGTAAGGTGTAATTCAAGGAATAGCTCTATCCTAAGTTGCTTGTTGTGCGGAAATGTAAGTTTTCAATTTAAACACGCGAATAGTAGTTTCCAAAGCAGTTTTGTAAACCAGAGCAATTGAAAGCAACAAAACTTCTCTTGAGGTAGACCCAGCTACCTTCTTTCCTCATCTCAAGTGATAGCTCCGTCTATCACTGCTTAACTCGATGCTCAGCCCGTACTACCCCGAGTAGTACGGCTAGCCTCCGCTTAACTCAGTGCTCAGCCCGTACTACCCTAGGTAGTACGGCTAGCCTCCTTCTCCTGCAATTCCTTGCTACCAGCCGTGTAGCATAAATTGCACCCTGTGGACACATCATGCCCACGTCCTTAGTCCCTTTTCCAGGCTTTCACAAACAAAACTCAGTCTAACCAATGTGTGGCCGTACCAGTTCATATCCATAACCGAGGATGCGGCTATTCGAATAGTTTTTAACACTCTGCAGATGTTGTACGGCTGTACCCACAAGATGTAAGTCCCCCTTGTTGCCATGGCCAAATGAGCACTCTTCATGAGGAGTGCCGGCAGGGTTATTACAACGAGACCTTCGCCCGCTTCCATACTAGAGTTAGACCCGCTAGGTGGGTAACCCAACTTTTGCGTCCTGGACCAAAAATAGGACTCCCCATCTTTGTGTCGCATCAACACCCAAACGCCCAGCGGTGGTGGATCTCTAGGACTTTAACCACCTAGCACATGCTTCCTACTTCCCACGGGTCCATACTCTAGTACATGCGGGGTTAATAAGCCAAGTCCTTCCCATAAAGGCCATGTGGACGTACGGTGAGGAACTGGTTTAGCGACACTTAGGTTCGGTCCTTGATTGATTCGAGCAAGACTCCATGTTCGTCCTCGACGACCACGCTGCCTTCTGATACTCTACAGCCCCGGACTGCCCTTACCATTCTCACCCGAATCAAAATCCTTCTTTATTTCATTTGGGGTTTTGGCAAACATTTCTTTTCGAAACAGTCACCTCGGAAAGCACATGCTATCCGAAGGGTTTATTTCCCATGTCCCAAGGGAGTTTGTATAAACCGAACAAAAATTTAGTTTTTAACTATAGCAGGTCTAAGCTAGGCTAATGCCTATAGCCTTATTCCTCTTGTCGGTCGTAGGACAACCGACTAATATATCTAGGGTTACAAGGATCGGATATTCAGGCCTAAGTCATATGCAGCTAAAGGGTATAACTAGGTCTACATAAAATACCGTTGATATCCGTATAGCATGCAAGTTTCGCAAGCAAAATAATTAATTTCACACATATGGGATTCAACATGATCAAAGTGGGAATGCTTGCCTGGCAATATTGTCCGGGGCTCGAACTTGAACTTGATACGATAAGGGTCCGGGATCCTTCGCGCAATATCTCGTAACGTCGGAACTACATGTCGAGAAGCACCGAATAAGAAACGGTGCGAGGAAGAACCAAGAACATCGAATGTAGAACTAGAAAAATCAATACATAAAATCATAACACGTCTGCTTAGCCATTTGGTTTTAAGAAGCTTTAGAGAGTTAGAGATGGCGTTTTAGGTCAATACAATAAAAGGTACAATTTTATTGCTCTCTGCTGAGATAGGACTTTAGGGTTTTTGACATGATTTTACCACGCTAAGGTGATCATGGACCAATGATGTACCTACTTAGCATTCATCGATATTTATCATGATTGCCCTCCCGTAATACTTTAACTTTCGGGTACTATTTTGTTATGGTTCCTTAGAGCTCAAGAAAACATTTAGGTCACAAGATGAATCCCTAGGGAACGGATATGCAGCGTATCTTTTGAAATAACACGAGAGAATTAATCCTACCTTTAAATTCCGCAAATCCCCTATTAAGTATTTGAATGTTGGAAATTCTTCTTACGCCAAGAGTTTGGAAATGAGTTTAGTTTTTCCCCAGATATATTTAGGTCATATATATATATATATATATATATATATATATATATATATATATAGATTCCCTAATCTACAGCTGAGAGTAGAATAACTATTCTACGCGCTGGCCAACCGACCGAGCCAGCCAGCCCAAACCCACCACGTCCCACCTTTTCACCACTGACCGTAAAACTATTCAGTAGATATAGTAAATCCATCGAACTATATTACTGTCGAACAGATCTCTTACAGTCATGTAACTTCACATGTAAAATACGGTAATTTTATGTCTTTCGAGTAGTAAAACAACATGTGTCAGCGCAAAACTCAGGACTGTAGTAATTTTTGTATAAAGCGTGTCGCAAAATTATGATTATATGTACACGATATTACGATCTCGCGGCTATCATTTTACTGCATGTCTGATCGTTCTATAATAGAAAGGAAATATTTCTTCCATTTGTTCACAATCACTTGTGTAGCCCAGTTGGTTAGTAGAGAAGAACAACATGCGTGAGGTCCAGGGTTCAAATCCCGCCTCGTCCTTATTTTTTCAACTAAAACGGATTAGGGGAATATTTCTTCTATAATGGAAATATTTCTTCTGTTTATTCACAGTCATTTGCATAGTCTAGTTGGTTAGAAGAGAAGAGTAACATGTATCAGGTCCACGGTTCGAATCTCACCACCTCATTATTTATTATTCAATTATAAAACGGACTGCGCGTGACTTAGAATTTTTTTACTGTCAAGATGTGCGTGAGATAGTAAAGTTGTGTATAGGATGTCGTAAAATCTATCACAAAAGGTAGTAGAAAGTTGCTAAACTCAGAAGGTTTTCACAGTCGAAATGCACGTGAGGCAGTAAAGTTGTGTATAAGATATCGTAAAATCTATCGCAAAATGTAGTAATTCTGAGTCACGCTAAAATCTCAGCAGTAAAATCCCGTCCGAAAATTACTACTCGATACACATAAAATTACTGTCCCGCGTGGCTGGCTCGGTCTGGCGCGTTTCGACCGGAGCGCAGAATAAGCTATTCTACGCTCACGCTCATATTAGCGCTGACCTATATATATATATAGGTGCTAGGGATAACATTTATAGAATACGGTTTATCCAAAAGAAAACCTCAAACCTATTCCTCTCGGGTTAAACTAAAGGATATCAAATTTTTAATCACCCATTTGAGCTAGAGTTCTTACCTGACCCTAAGGTTTCAATATAAATTTAAATTTCAAATATGTTCAATATATGAATAAAAATTTCCACAAATCAGATTGTAGAAAGATTATGAAGTTTTAGGAATTTAGGGAAGAATTAATCAAGTGGAATAAATGGGTATGAAGGTACGGTCGTCTGAAGTTTAGTTAGGGTTGTTCCTTGCTTAGTTGGGTTCGGCTTATGAGCTGAGGTCATTGGCAGATTTGTGAGGTGCGCTATAGCTTTGGAGAGGTGGGAATATGTGGGTTACGGAAACATTACGCTTTTTACTCAGGAACCCGTACTTCGGTTTAGACAGAATGAGAAATGCACATCCTCAACTGGAAGACGCAACTAGCGAAGTGCACTTCACTCTTCACTTAGTGGGCTTTTGGGGAGATGAACCAGGATTAGACGGCTGTGTTTCTCTCCCCATCAGCGACGGGTAGCTGTGTGTACTAAAGCAGAAAGGGAGAAGGCAGCGGCGGGACAACGGCAGTGACTGTGAGTCCACCAGGAGCGGCTTAGCGAGAATCAAAGGCGAGGTGCCTGGTAGCGGCAACGCGGGGGCTCGGCCTACGCGTGCTGTGGACTCGGAGTCCCAGTCGGCAGCGGCATGGATGCTCCCCCGCTGTGGCGTGCTTAGCGCGTCTAGAAGCCGAGAAGGGGAGGAGCTTGGCTTGGGAGGAGTTTGTAGAAAAGGGGAGTGTAGAAATCGGCCATGGGCTCAACTGTAGAGGAGCAAGGGGATTGCTCGGGGAGCACTAATTCAAGAAGGATGGAGGCATAGGGCGAGTGAGGCGTGTAACGGCTCTGGTTCTTGGGCGCAGAGGAGCTGCTCGGGTACTGGCGCTTGTGCTTAAGGAGGCTGCAGAGGACCTTGGGGTTGGTGCTAGTGAGTAGCAAAAAGGGGAATAACAGGTGAAGCTTGAGGGCAGATCAGAGGGAAATAGAAATGGGAAGAAATTAGAGAGATATGAGCAGCTCGGGAATGTGCAGAGGGAAAAAGAAACTCAGGCAGCTGGATGCGTGAAGGAGTGAGGTGCTCAGCTGCTTGGGACAGAAGCTCCAGGAGGAAGGGAGGAAAGAAACAGCTCGGCTTGGCGGAGAACAAGAAGAATAGGAGCTCGGGGAAAATATTTGGGTGCTCAGGACTTCGGGTAAGGCAGCAAAGAGGGAGTTATGAGGGGAGAAGAGCCTGAGGAGCTCGAGCAGCTTCTGAGGGAGCTCGGCTATTTCCAGAGGAGGGAGGTGGAGCTCGGGAGCACTTGAGGAAGAGAGGAGGGCTGAGCTCGGTGGAGCTTGAGGGAGAATGGGGGTCAAGGCATCGGAAAGAGGATGGGAGCTTGGGAGGTTGCTTCGGGTAGGAGGAATGAGGAGAGCACCGCTCGGCTTTAGGGAGAAAAGAAGATAGAGGGAAGGTGGAGCTCAAGTGTAGTAATGGCGTGTGGGAAGAAGAGCTTGTGCTAGTCGCTATTGCCGCACAGGGGAGGTTGGGCACATGGCCGGGCTGTCGTGGCGACGCCAACCTCGGCAGGAATCCAGCTGATTTTTGGCATGGTCTGCTGCAGGGGAAGATGAGGTGGCACGGTGCCACAGGGGAAAGGAAGGAGCAGTGCATAGCGTGAGTGAGGAAGAAGAAAAACAAGGAAGAAGGTGAGGGAGTGGTCTGCCGGGTGGGACCAGGGCCCACATGGCAAAGGAAAATATGCAGGTCGGTTGGTACAGCAGGAGTATGGTTAGCAATTGAGGAGGATACTCACAGTGCAGAGAGCTATAGGTTGAGCTGACATTTCGTGGTACTGAAGAAAAATAGGAGAGAGACTATAGGTGCAGAGATTAATTATAAATGTTCACTTACGCTGGATGGAAAGGAGTTAGGACTCCTGCCTATTCCTGCAGCATGTGTAGGTGCACATTTATACACCAATATATTGAATAGGTGTTCACAATGAAAAAGGTGGCAGATGTGATAGTGTATAGCCAGGTGTAGACGGGTCCCTTTGACATGGTCATGGGTACGTGCCACATTCCGATGGCCTCTTGGGTACATGTGCGAAGGTGGGATTTACATGCGTCGGGGAATACACTCAGTCAGATACTGGGACGTACCGGAACGGAGGTGTAGATACAGGATAGCCATGGGTATATACGTATATACATAGGTAGATATACGGTAGCTAAGGTGTTGGAGGTTACGCCTGCTCGGAAGGAGTGAGCTAAGATTTCAGTGTGTATGTGCCCACATACACTTGGGAATCCAAGCATATATATGGTGGCAACGAAGTTAAAATAGACATAAGAGGTCGTGGGGGCTAGGGTTTGGGGAATATCTCCGGTATACTGATTTATATGCTTAAGATTGCAGCAGAGTCAAACGATAAGTTACGGTTTTGATTCGTAGATCGGGAAGAAGGAAGTAGGGTTTTGCGTACATGCGTATATCTATAAACACGGTATATTTGTGCACACGCATGATAGGACATGGCAAGGTAGGTGGTAGAAGGTCATGTCATTCGGAAAAGGTTTATGGCATATACATGCTCCATTTTACAATGGTACCGTATGGTAGACGAACATGCGCACATACACATGTGGGTACACGCATGTGGGAAATTTCAGGTGTGTATATGTGAATACGCAAGGGGCGGAGGACGCCTTGCGTCGAGAGATACTAGGCGGAATTGGTGAAAAGATAAACACGATGGAAGTTTGAGCACATGTGTCAAGAAGGGGAGGAGATCACCCGGGGGTTATATTAGACGATGTTAATGTTGTGAAGTGACGACAAGGTTTTTAATTAGGTTTATTTAAGAGAGTGTTATTATTAGCACAAAAAGTTTTTGTTGGTTCTAATTTTCAGGTTTTAGAAAATCGGGGTGTGACATTGAAAGTGCATCTAGAGCCCCCTGATAGGTTTTGATGATTAATGACAAACGATTAAGGGACTAATGGTTTACTAAGTGTATTCAGGTGTATAGTCCCCAAGTAATTGGTTTAACCAATGGATGTCGACCCCTAAAAAGTTGAAGATAAAGAAAAGTTTGAACCCAGAAGATTAGTTGTGATTTTCTAGTCTTTGATATGATCAATAGATCATTTGAGTCTATAGGACAAGCCGCCTATTAAGAGGGGTGAGAAATCTAAGTTAGAGGAAGAGTCTTTATGTGTGCTCAATCAAATCTAAGAAGACCTCTTTGAAATCTCTTTCTAAAACACAGACAGTGACTCTCGATTGTACCGTTTTGAAGAATCGGTTGTACCGAGATTGGCCTCTGTTGCGAGGTTTGAAGACTCAGTCGTCTGAAGCCTCGAAGAGCTTCAATTGCGGCATGATCGGTATTGAACCCGGTGCTGCCGAGAATGGCATCTGTGTTGGAGAGTTAGGAAACCCTGCCGCTTAGGGTTTGCCCTAGTTTCATATTCCGGAAATCGGTATGACCGGTTTGAGAGATCGGTGCTACCGGAATATGCTTCTGTTGCCTAGACTAAGTCCTGTTCGTTTTGTCTTCGGTTGCACCGGTTTTGTTTCCAGCTGCACCGAGAATCTTCTCTGGACTTAGATCTTTTGCTGCCCTAGTCTAAGTCGTATTCTGAGTTGTCTTCGGTTGCACCGGTTTCTGTATCCGGTTGCACCGGGGATCTCCTCCGGACTTAGAGCTCAATTCGTCTCAGACTAAGTCCCACATATTCTGTCTTCGGTTGCACCGGTTTTGTTTTCCGGCTGCACCGAGAATCTGTTCTGGACTTAGGTCTTCTTTGTGAAGCAGTGTTACCGGGTTAAGTTTCCGGCTGGACCATTTTTCTTCTCTGTGAAGAAGAACGTGTCATCTTTTCTAGCCCCGGCTCAACCGCCTTCAAAGTCGGCACTACCGGGAATTGCTTCTGGAAATAGCTCTGATGAGCATATTCTTCAATTTCGGTGTGACCGTGTTCCTTCCGGAACTAACGGCTTTATGTTGAAGTCTTTCGCTGTGCATCTGAAGTTCTTTAGATCTGACCGTTGGTTTGAATCCCGGTGCTTCCGGGTTTGTCTTTCGGTTGCACCGGAAGAGCATCTTTGTACCCAACGACTCTTTTCTGCTGAACAGCTATAAATAGCCCCCGACCCTCTGCGGGCTCGGGAGGACACTTAGCGCAAAAAGAACCTTCTCTCACACTGTGTTCCCCTTTCCTCTTGACTCCATTAAGATCTACTTCGAGAGAGGAAAGTTTTGAGAGATCCAAAAGACTTGATTGAGCATTCAAGCAAGAGCTTCTTCGAGCCTAGAGTTCAGACCTGTTACTCTTGGAGATTTGGCATCTCCTAGCCGGTTAGGCGTCGTTGAAGAGCTCCAACTTGTGGATTCGCCTCCAACAGTTTGTGAAGGTTTGGGGATCACCTCAAGATCCACCACGAGTGATTGAGCAAATCCTAAGTGGACAAGGCTCAAGAAGAAAAAGGTGAAGACTGTGTGTCTTCGGAGCTAAGTGCCCAGCCTCTCCAAACGAAAACGTAGAGTTGTTGCCAACAACTTGAACTTCGGGTTATATCTTTGTGTCATCGATTTTTGCTCTTTACTTTGCGTTATTCTTCAATTGAGCTGAATCCTGTTTGCCTCTTATTGCTTCATCTCTAAACTGCTTCACCCTCGCATGCTAAGCAACTAATTTGTTAAAATTTGATAATCTCCTATTCACCCCCCTCTAGTCGATAAACCTCGATCTTTCAGACATCAACCTTATCCTTTGGCTTTGTGCCTTTCTTGTTCTCCTTGTTCTTCAACTTGTAACACTCAGAAATGTCATGTCCATCACGTTTGCAGTATCTGCAAAACTTGTCATTTCCTCTGGATTTTGATCTGCCTCTCTGACTTGTGGCACAGGCAGAGCTTCTCCCACGAGATCCATGATTGAGGTTCTTCTTCTCAGATCTGCCTCGAACAGACAAACCCTCAGCATGTGAGCCACTTGAATCATCTGACACCATCTGTCTCATCTTCTCCTTGGAATACAAGGCCTCATAAACCTCATGAAGTGTGAGGGTATCTCTACTATATAACATGGTGTCTCTAAAACCAGAGTATGAACTAGGCAGCGAGTACAAGAGAATCAAACCCAAATCTTCTTCATCATAACTAACATCTAATGATGCTAAATCAGCAACGATCTTCTTGAAATTTGAGATGTGATCAAGCAAATTACCTCCTTCCTGCATCTTGTATAGGAACAACTTGTGCTTGAGATGCATCTTGCTGGTCAGATCCTTGGTCACGCAGATCCCTTCAAGCTTTAACCATAGTGAAGCAGCATGTGTCTCCTGGAGAACCTCCTGCAGGATGTTGTTGTGCAGATGGAGTTGAATTTGAGAAATGGCCTTGCGATCCTTCTTCTTTTCATCATCGGACCACACAGTAACAGCATTCCCTCCAAAAGAATCCAAAGCATCCTCGTAATCAGCCTGAGCCAATAGAGCACCCGTCTTGACTTGCCACAAAGAGAATCGAGTGTCTCGATCAAGAAGCGGAAGATCAAACTTCATGGACGCCATCTCAAGAACGAGCAACCAAAACTCTGATACCACTTGTTAGAGAGAGATATGATCGTGCCAGAGGAAGAGAGAAAAACAGAGTAGCGGAAGAAACGTGGCAAAGATCAAGGAGCGCATGATGCAAAACAAACACACACACATGATCCAAGACACGAGAGAGTTTTACGTGGAAACCCTAGAAAGGGTGAAAAACCACGGACGCACGAAGACGTCAACTTCACTATGAATGAAGTCCTAACCCGTTAGAGATTTACAATGCTTGGCTTATCCAATAACGACTACATGGGTAAGGGTATATATATATATATATTGTAACAGGTGGCTAAAGGGGTATCTGGGTTTACTGCCTGTGACACAGCTGAATGAAGCAGGCAGTAACTTAACATGCTAGCACCTGACTCAGGTGAGCAAACCCTAAGCTATCTGTGTTAGCTTACATCACCTGTGACACAGCTGGCTGACACAGCTGTCTGACACCGATAACGCTGAACGTCTTCTGCAAAGAGGTGACAGGAATTTGGAGCAAACTCCAACACTCAGTTAGGAACAAAAATTTTAGTGTATAGATTGGTTGGAACATATCTGGTGCACTTATCTTTGTGGTGTATCTGAGTCTGAAAACACCGAATAGAAGTCATGAAAAAATCTAAAACTTTTTGACGACATAGACATAGTATGCATATACCACGCACAAAATTTTAATTCCAAATCCAACTCGGCTTTGTTTTTTAAGTTTTTATGATGACTTTAATAGTCGTTTCTGGACTTGGTTTGGTGGTTTCGTGGGAGGGACACAGACGCAGAACAAAACGAGCAGCCGAATCCAATAATTGGAGAAGAATCTTTGGCCATGCCTTAAGTCCGTGATTCATATCCAAATCCGCGTCATTTAGCTAGCTAGTGTGAGTGAGAGAGTTCCAAATCTATGGGCCACCGAACATGACGTACGTGACCTGTTCGCCCAAGGACGCGTAGGGTCTGGCCCAAAAATGTTCTGGATCAGGATCACCATTTTTCCAACAAGCACGGAGGATCAACTGACTATAATCTCTCAAAAAAAGTTAAATTTGTGCCAAATTGTACTTCTTATGACCGCCCTCAATGGTAAGTGCGCCCTGGAATATGCATGCTCTCTATCTATTCTTGGCACTAACACTCCTATCTTTCTGAAGAACTAGGTGCCGTCTGAATGAAGATGTAAAATTTTTTGCGTAAAAATTGTTGTACTTATCAAGAGATGCATGCCAAAGAAGGAAGGAAAAGTCAGACTCCAACGTTCCCTGTTGTTGTTGTCACTGCAGCCTCCCTCACTCATAGCAGATCACGTGCAGGCAAGCAAGCGAGGGACCAATGCAGTTACCTCGGTCCCTGATGGAACCGTAGATTCAGATTTTTCTCCACAAGGAGAAGAGGCCAGATCGATCGAGGCCAAAAGAGGCTAGAGATTAACGTTGTTTTCCTCCATCCATATATCTCCTTGAGCAGTGTGCTTCCTGCGTCTCTGCCTGTTTTTCCTATCCTCTTCGGAAACTGTTCTTTGTTTCCGCAACAGTCTCTTGATTGGTGGCCTGATTCGTTGCATGCATGTCTTACTTATAGTGTGAATCAGCGTGTCATTTGGATGGATATATATCCCCAGGCTTTTACAGAAGCCAAAATACTTTACGCGCGCGCGTACGCATGATTGTTTCAGGACGTACAGAACTACTACAGATACGGCTGGTATGGCTAGAATTCATAGACATCGATCTTTGCAAGAAACAATGTATAGGAGGAAAGCTCATGCAAATGCAGGTTTCCAGTTACATACCGCCGAACAGGTAGCACACAGCAGGTGAGCGGGACCCGTCATATGGCATGGCCATGGCATCGCATCGTCTGTAGGAAGGAAGGAAGGTAGGAACGAACCAAGATACACACTACACGCCTCACTCATCTTTCAGAGATAATAAAAATCACTTGCAGTCGATCGATCCACAACGTGTGGACGGACGGATGGCCGTGATCCACCCCGTTGCTCGATTCTTGTTATTACAGCTAGCTAGCCCCCTGCTGCCTGCTTACTAGTACGAATATTACTGCTACTAGTGCTCTGCTGCTCGTCTTATTGATTCAGGGAAACATCTTACTGTCGTTGACACGTAAACGGAACTTATAACTTGTGTAAAGGCCACGTTTTGAATGCGGAAAATCCTCCGGTTCCCGTCAAATTGAACTGTTTCAGTTCAATCTGTTCCATTGAATTTTCTGCGTTCGAAACATGATCTATTTGGCATTAATTGACGTAGATTATGACATCCCGTTGTTAATTGAGATAATTTGGTGTTCAGCTACTAGCTTTAATTTTACTTGATCTACAAAACAATTTTGTTTTTATGCGTGTTCTAGTAGAAGGTGCGATTCAGAAAGCCGGTTTTTCTTTTAGTGGGATTTATTAATGTAGATAAACATTCCGAAGATGACTGATACCATAGTTGACTGTATTTTGACAGTAATTAAATAGTGGACCACGTAGCATATGAATACACTCTAATACTGGGTTGGTTCTTGTACTAAGGCTCTCCGTTGCATAAAATGGCCTGAGTCGTTAGTTGCCTCTTCATTTCTGTCTTCTGTTGGAGACAACCTGTGTCTACTGTTGGTATTCAATCGCTGCTACAAGGTCGTTTCTGTAACTTGTGTTTATACATGCATGTGCTTGGTCTTTACAACCATGCACCCACCATCATATATCCCACAGGTACGGACTGCCAAGAGATATTTCGGTGATAAGAATGTGATTGAAAGGAAGTAACAAACACCAGGCCATGACGTGCAGGGAGGATCTAACCTTTTACCCTAGAAATCACAGGTTGTCTAGCAAAAATATGTCGTGCAGGCAAGTGCTGGCCTGCAGCTTTAGTCGATCATGAAATTAAAGCTTTATCAGTGCATGCTAGCTAGCTGCTGGTCACCTTTACTTAACCATGGTTAAACCACGCAAATTAAGCCTTGCCTGGACTATATGACTATATATCAACGACGACAATTAATAACCAATGAAACGCTGAACTAATCAAAGTTGAGTCTGGATCGAGAGCATGATGGCGAATGCAAAGGTGACATCCATGAAAAAGACAGCAGCGAGCTAGATACCTTTGTGTCGCCTCGCCTGATCGATCGAGCCCTGGAATTTGTTTTCTTGACATGAAAAAACGATGGTATGAAAAGGTGCATGGTGCGGCTCGATCGATCGATCCGACAGGGCTAGCTGGGCAAGTGAGATTGCAACGAATCAAAGTTGCAGCAGGGGCGGTTTTTTGTTTCGAGAGGGTCGGCTGAGGTTTAGCACTACCCTAGCTAGCTAGCTCTACAGGAGCAAACTGTTTTGAGGAGTTGTTAATGTGAATGAATCACGTGCCCTTCCTGTTCCTCTGCATGTGGCCGTAGAAACCGCGCAGCGTGCTCTTGTCCTCCTCCTCCTCCTCCTGTTCCTTGGAGACTCCAAGAGCTCCAGCTCCACGCCTCGACGTTTTTTACTAGTAATTTTCTTTCTCTTCTTTTTTTTCTTTGACCGAGATTTCTGCAGCTTGTCTCGTGTATACTGTAGTTTGAACAATGAACTTGCCATGACTCATGAAGTCGTGTCAATGATTGTACTAAGCACATAGAATATGGTGTGCTACTGATCTCCAGTTCAGCAGCTATATATTTGACCAACCATCTTTGTTATTTAGTTATATAACATTGGTATTGTGATCTTTGTAATCAAAAGTACTTTACTAAAATTCCGCATTAGAGCTATTTGTATTGAGTTAATTAAAAATAAAAAAAATCTATCATGAACCCTAAACTATGATGCTTAGTCGGAACTTGAACTATAAACCGTTAAACTGTTCGTTCCAAACCCGTCCTAAATCATAGCCCGGTTTTAGACAGTGGTTTTGCATCCTGGGGTTTTTCAAACATTTACAAGAATATATTCATGGGAGCAGGATATAGAATGGGAAGTTGCGAAAATTGAAAATTAATGGGAGCAGAGAATGCAACAAAATGAGAATTTGCAAACATTAATTCAAAATTTTGACAATATATGTCCCATCAAAAAAGAGAAGAAAAAAATCATTTGTATATAACCTTTCTTTTTTTGCAGGAGAATTAACCATATCCTTCGTTTTTTTTAATACATTTTTTTGGTACCTCGATGTAACGCCACTCCACAAACTCCAGCCCGGTTCTCGAGGGGGTTTTGCACCTCCGAATTCCCAGAGAATGTGTATAAACTCATGGGATTAGGGAATTCTATTGAATGAGCACTTGCAAACATTCATCATTGAATACAACCATTTGTTCCTATAAAAAAAAAGAGAAATTCGATTATCTCTTGTCTTGTTTGTATAGAACACACATCTGTCATATTTTTCAATGAATTATTATTGCTTCTCATTTCATAGCATTCTACGCATCTATACAAAAAATTCAAATTGTTTGGAAGCCTTGAGATGTAAAACCATCATCCAAAACCAGCTGTTAGAGTGGACAAACAGCTTTAAAAAGTTTAGAGCCTAAAATGGATTGTTTTATAATTTACGGTTTAAGTCGGATCAAACACCGTAATATAGGATTCAAGATGAAAAATTATGGATTGAACCTCGATGAGTCAAAGCCAAAAAACTAATAAGTAAACGGGAACAAAAGAGAGTAGAAGATATCAGTTCCTGTTTACATAGATGCCTTCGAATTTCAACCGTGTTGCCGTGATCACAAGCATATTGTCGTGGACTAAACCAAGCTGAACAATACTGAAAGGAAAATAAAAAAGGCAAACTGCGGTGCATGATTGCAGTCGAATAACAGTCATCTGTTAGTGGCGTAGCTTTGACCACCTAGGCCCTAGTGCATTCGTATTTCTTGATTCGAATACATATAACAAACCCAGTCCCTTGCTTCCTATTCACTCGTCCTAGTTCGTCTATCTGTTGGTCGATCGATTACATATATACATATATATACATATATATATATATATAGGTTAAATTTGTACTTCTAATTATGTGTGTTGCTTCCTATTCACTCGTCCTAGTTCGTCTTTCTGTTGGTCGATTGATTACATATATATATATATATATATATATATATATATATATATAGGTCAAATTTGTATTTCTAATTATGTGTGTTGACCTCAATTATTTTGTGATGTGGATCCGGACACTAATTAGGAGATTGATAAATTCGCGACATAAATAAGAAAGCAAAAGATGAAACGGAAGTACGAAGGAGGATGAAACAGAAGAGAATATTTACACGTACGTACGGCTAGTCTAGTGATAGATGAAGCAGCAGGTTCCTTTCATCCAAGAATTTGACAAGGATCGATCAACTTAACGCACGCACACGCGCCGTTGACTGATAGGAACCAAGGGGCTGCTGCTGCGAGGAGAGACGATGGAGTAACTAGCTAGCTAGGAGCCTAGGAGCAGGACCTGATGAGGCCCAGGTTGTAGAGGAACTTCTCCGACCGCGACCTGATCATGTTCCCGAGCGATCGCCGGCCGTGGCGCCCCTGCGGCGAGCTGGGCCCGGCGGCGTCCTCCCTGACAAGCAGCAGCTCCTCGCCGATCTCCGCCCTGACGGCCTCCACGGCCTGGGCCTGCACGGGCATCCCGGACGCGTCCACCACGTAGAACACGTTGACGGCCCGCTCCTCCACCGTGGCCACCTCGGCGTGCGTGACCGACAGACCGTGCTCCCGGAATATCCTCGTCACGTCCGACAGCAGCCCCACCCTGTCCTCGCAGCACAGCTCCAGCCCGAGACCCTGCCCAATTGATTAACACGTACGTACGTGTCACATGCATGCAGCGCATCGCAGTGCAGTCTGCAGTTTCAGCTCAGCTCACTACGTACCTCGGTGTTTCTCCGTTGGATCGCGGCCTCGAGGCACCGGCGAAGCTGCTCCCGGTCTTGGTCGGAGGCGGCGGCGCTGTCGTCGAGGTGCCTGATGTAGTACTCCTGCAAGGCCATCCAACATGCGATGCATGCCAGATTGTTAATTAGTACACTGGCTAGTACGTACTACAGTATATATATATGAGCATGCATGCATGTCTCGTCTCTTTCTTCGATCCTTGTTTGTTGTGAAGGAGAGAGGTTAGTCAAGTCAAGTTCACATGCACAAAACTAGCTAGCTAGGATCGGATCTCACTCCTATCCTTCACATGCCAAGATCTAGCGGAAATGTATCTAACAACCCAGGGATGAGCAGAGGCATCCTCCTCTAGTACAACTAGTGGTCAAATGAGAAATATTGCTGCGTACTGACTCTACTTGGCTAGCTAGTAGCATGCAGTGACACGAGGGGAGTTGAGTGGCAGTGAAAGGTTCCCTAATTAACTAACCTGGTAGGCCTCGGAGCCCTCGGCGATGACGGTGCCGTGGAACACCACGTACTGCATGTCCGTCAGGGTGCACACCGTGTCGAACAGCAGCTTCGCCCGGTCCCGGCACCGCACGTTCACCACCGTGTACCCCCTCTCCGCGCAGTCCTCCACCGCCACCACCGGCACGTCGCTCCTGCCGCCCTCCGCCGCCTCGGCTCCCACGCCGTCCTCCGCGCGGTCGGCGTGCATCATCTGGTGCAGCCGCCGCTGCGCATGCGGCGCCGCGCGCGCCGAGATGGCGGCCCTGGCGGTCTTCTTGTCCCGGCTCCCCCGCAGCACGTGCCGGAGCAGCCGCTTCACCGTGTCCAGCCGCTCCGGGCCCTCGATGGCGCCGCCGGTCTCCGCGTCCGTCGCGTACACCAGCGCGGCCATGCGCCCGTCGTGCGTCCACACCTCCGACGCCGCGATGTTGCACTTGAGGTTGGTCAGCACGGCGAACACCTCAGACAGGAGGCCCGGCCGGTCCCTGCCGATCAGCTCGATGGCCGTCTGCGCCGCCTCCGCCTCAGCATCCACCTCCACGCCCACCGACCGGAAACTGAGTGACCCGGCTCCCAGAGACTGAAATCAACACAGCAAAATCAAATCAAACCCTGTTCTTCACATCACATCACGGCAGCTGCACATTGCTCTGTTCTTGGAAGTGAACCATTGGCAGCTTGGCTACACGAGCTAGGATTCTTTGCGCTTTACCTGTTCAATTCTGTCAATGACTTGGTCGTCATAAAGTTTATTCCCTTCCTGATCCACGACATGGAACACTGCACAATGTTGGAACAAATTAAAGCCACGCCCCACCTCAGTCACCAGTCATCAGGATGAAAAAGATGCAGGAAAGATTTACATGGCCTCAGGTGAAAGGCACTAACTAGCTAGCTAGCTCTGCTTAATCTTTCCAAGACAGGGATGCTGCAAATAAAGCACTCACCATCCATGAACCACTCCCCATCAGAGGAAATGTAGGCCCTCTTTATGGTCAGCTTCAGATCAGTCAGCACCTGAACTACCTCCAGCAAGGTCCCATACTTGTTTGCACTGTCCACCTGCAGAAATTAACAAGGTGTGAAGAAAAATTCTCCCAAGAAATGCCTGCAAGAACAAGTTGCTTGCCTTCACCAAGGTGGCAGTCATGTCTGAGGTATTATCCACGGTGACCCTGAAATTAAGTTCCCAAGGGCCAAGAGCTAGCACAGTTAGCAAGGTCCAAAGTGCAGAAAGAAACATGGGGTTGGAAGGAAAGAAACCTTGGAGGGTTCATTCTAATGACCAGCTTCTCGAACTCGTCGACCACCTCGGCACTTCGAGACCCACAGGCCATCATTGTTCAAGGCCTTTGTTTTCTCGCTTGCGCAAGAGAAGAGGGAAGAGAGAAGCTAGCTAGCTAGCTAAAGAAAAAAGGTGGCGAAGCAAAAGATATACTTCTCCTTTGCTCCCCTCCCAATCTGAGTGTACTTGTGATGGTGGTGCCCCTCCCTCCTCTTACCCTCTTATCTGAAGGCTGAAGCAGCTCACCTAGTCCTAGTATATATATTTGGGTATGGGGGAGGGAGGACATGCCTACTTGTGTAAGCCTTTTCTCTCTGCTTCTGCTTGTGTGTGGGCAGGCAGTGGTTTTGGTTGGTGTCCCTTCACTGGTTTAAAGGGAGATGTTTGGGGGAAAAGATCATCCCAATGGGGGCCTTGTTTCTCTGCCTGTCCATATTGGACATGCTTGCTTGTTACTATATATAAAATTATACAATCATCCAAGGGTGGACCATGTGTTCAATCGGATCATACTTCAGTTGATTGCACAACATGACCTGATATGCACTCTAAGAGTATTCAAAGTTTTCCAGTCTGCTTCAAACCTGGCTGCTCAATTTTGGTGGGGGCTTAAATGCTTAATTAGAACAAGTTATGCTCTATTGATTCAATTGAAGAAAGAGAATCCAAATGCATATATTTTGAAATTTGGAATGAGGCATCAGTTTGATCATGGGCATCTATCTAGTCTAGTAATAATGACTCTGATTTTCTCACATGTCAAAATGTGTGCAAGACTCTTGGTTGACTTTTCGGTGGCTTACTTTCTTTTGAAATAAAGTTGCTCAAGTTACACGTTTATCGGCCAAGTCATGGTCGCACAATAGGGAACTTCTTTTTTACTAATCGGCAGTAGAAAACTTCAGCAGCAGATATACTTGCACAGCTCTTCTACTCTTGGATCAGCACTGAAATGAGATTAGGATGGCAAACGTTGAATTGGTTGGACATGTTAGTTTAAGATGCAGTTTACCCTGCACGTTGAAAATTCTGGCTCTGACAGTGCCCAATTCTTACATTTTTGTTTGCTATGACTCGCATCTAACGAAACAGTTGAAAAGATTACCTTACTGTAAAAGTTAATCATCAGACAAGCTGCGAAACTTGCTATTACGGCGCGGCAAATGTTGAACCGCATTCCATCGGCACAGTGCACAGCCGTTGAATTTGACGGTAAGATTAGCAATAAACATGATTAGCCAAATTTATGAGAAACATTTTTAGTGACTATAGGAAACGATTGTAGTGATAATATGAAACATAGACAACTGTCTGTATGCAATACGCAGCGTGGGCTCCTTCTGTTAATGCAACATGGAAATATTTGTATAACGAGAGGGAAACATTTTACTAAACCTTGCGCAACAAAATTTTTGAACCAATACAACAATGGAAACACATATTGTAGATCCGATTTTAACGAAACATCATAGATCTGATTTTTAAGGAAACTGATCCCGAAATTTTAGGAAATAAACTGCAAATTTAATTGATTTAATGCACGATTGGATTGGCCAGAGTAGATATGCATGGAAACATTATTGTCGTGATACAGAAACATATAGTTAAGACATAGGCAACAAACTTGTTGAACCAATGCAACACACGTCGTTGAAACAAAATTGATTTAATTGATTTCTTTCATCCAGGTATTTTGTTTCCTATACAACAAAACATTGCTTCATATACAACAATAATTTGTTTCCATCGTCGTCCGGCAGCACAACTACCGCTGGTTTGCGAAGCGTAGCCTTCGCCGTCGCCGTCGCCGCCGCCGTCGAGTAGTGTCGGGCTCTGGAGTGGCGGCGGCATGTCGGAGTACAAATGCGCCTTCTTGGACTCCACCGATCTGTGGTCATTTGGAGCGCCGCTGGTGACCATCAGCCGCGCGGCGTTAGGTTTGTCGTAGTAGTAGTAATTATTGGAGCTATAGCTGCTGCTGCTCATCATCATCGGGTAGGCGTCGGCGCCGCCGCCGCCGCCGTAGGGCGATCTGTGCTGTTGGTTGGGCACCGGCTTCACGAACGCGCGGCACACCACCCACCCTTCCTCCTGATTGATCGATCAAATCCAAGCAAAATTAATCAGGCCACGAACTCAATTCAACACGCAGAGAAATTAATGGATGAATGGACCAAAAAATTATTCTGAAGGTCTACAGGAAGATAAAAAAATAAGGAATTGTATCAAGAACTATATACAAAAGAATAGGAAAAAGGGCTCGAATAGGCGTCGGCGCCGCCGCCGCCGCCGTAGGGCGATCTGTGCTGTTGGTTGGGCACCGGCTTCACGAACGCGCGGCACACCACCCACCCTTCCTCCTGATTGATCGATCAAATCCAAGCAAAATTAATCAGGCCACGAACTCAATTCAACACGCAGAGAAATTAATGGATGAATGGATCATGAGTTTTAATTTGCCTGTGTGGGTGCGTGCTCGTTGGACTGGAGGCGGTACTCGTAGATGATCCAGTCAGTCTTTCGGCCGTTGGGGGCGCGGCCACGGTAGAACACCAGCGTCTTCCTCATGCCGATCACGCCCGGCGCCGGCGACGGCGACGGCGACGGCAGCGATGACAGCACGGGCTTCTCGGTCTGATGAGCTAGGAATCTCCAAACCGGCCGCCTGAATTTGGGGAGGCAATTGACCAAATATATATAGGCGAGAGTAAACACCGTTAGATTCGTAGTTTGGATCGAACGGCTCCGTGCTGGACCGACGGGAGCCACGAATCGGGATGCCAGCGTGTAGCCCTTCTTTTTATCAAACTTCTTCCTCCCATCCATGCATCGCAACAAAGTATCAGCATTACCTGGCCTGTGAGCAGATCTCGCATAGATTTGGATGCCCTGCTGCTATCTTCTCTTTGGCTCCTCTCCTCTCTTGTCCTTGATCTCTTTCCTTTTCTGCCCATTCCAGCCTTTTCAATTTGCAACTTCCTTAGTTGATACGTAATTGGTTCCACTTTGGATTTGTTTGGATTATCTCATCAAAACGTCCCTTTTCTCCCTTCCAAAGAGAATCTCCCTTTTCTATGTGTCCCAATTAACTGTGATTTTGCACTGGCACTGGGCGAAACGAGGCACGGTGCTGGGCTGGAGATGCGACCACCTTCATGCCACGTTTGAAACATGGAGGGAGTATTGCTGGCACGTACCGTACGTTTATTGTAAAAGAATCTACGTCCCAGACATGTCCGGAGCCTGGTGAAATTACAGCACTCCTTAATTTGACAAAACCGGCCGGACGTACATTTGCACAATAGTAGTGCACCGGCCGGAGTAGCAGTAGCAGTAGTAGTCGTACGTACAATGCAGAGTTGAGACTGTTTACAGGAGCTCCGGATCGCACAAGTTAATTGCATGCAGTGGAGCCGAGCCAATCCACGAGTCGCCGCCGCCGCATGCAGCAATTCCTACCTATTTACTCGATCGGCAGCGGTGGCAGGCATCGGTCGCCTGCAACTGCAAAACTAGGACGATGAAGCCGTCCAAAACTTGTGAACAAGCTTGCTAGGTGGCTGTAGGTTGCCTCGTACGTCCGGCCGGCAGCACCTGCTTTTGCTTTCCGTGGAAAGCCTTGACTCTACTTCAACTGAAGCACAGCATGTGTACCACCTTGCTTTTGCATTCTGTAGCTTCAGTTTATCACTGCCCGCTGGCTTATTAACAGCCCAGCTCTTCATTTTGATGTGCAAATGAGTATTAGTAACAACGTCCACATTGGTAATATGATCAGCATATGATCGAATGATTGTAGCACCAAGAGATATGCAAGCTTAAAAGAAGAAAAATATATGATCCTCATACCTGCATAAAAGTACGAAATACTCACAAACAGTTATACATATAATATTTTCCTTGTTTTTAAGAAATAGTATAAAGGTGCTTCAGACCCAACCTCAACCACAATTAATATTGACAGTTCCTTATTACTAGTACAACTAGCCAACCTAGCTACACAAGAGACTAATTTACAGTCCAGAGTGCACAAATTGTCATCTAGTAGTTGATGCCTGGCTATGTCATCCAAACACCAGATTAATTTAGAACCAGTCAAACAGGAGATAAAACAAGGGGAAAACAGGCTATAGGACAAGGACACTGAAAAGTTAATCAACACCATCCCTAGCTCTGTCAAAAGTAAATTAACCAACAGGTACTAGCTGAAAGAAGCTAGGCTGCCGAATCACAATCAGGTAATTAACAAACTGTCCTTAACTAATCTGTGACAAATATTCCCTCCCCTACGTACATGTACTGGCAGGCAAACCAACGAACAGCAGCCGGCCAATACTAACTACAATCAAAGACGGATCAGCATGCATGCATCCCTATTGGCCACAAACATCCAGCGTTCTGAACCGGGATGGAATTGACTCAGTCAAGAATTCGTGGACCCAGGTGGTAGGGGGCAACACCGTCAGAAAAGCACGCATCTTTAGAAAAGTCCACACCCTTTAGTCTCTCTTTGTCTCAAAGATAAAAAGCGATGCAAGAACTTGGGCCTTAGCAGGGACAAAACACCTGGGGAATATAATCCCGAGAGTAGGCTTTTGTAGTCCATTTATTTGCCCGGTATTAGATCGGATTGGTTGTAAAATAACTTCTCTTGCTTATTTAATGATGTGTGACAAATCTTTTATCTGTCTTTTAAAAAAAATCGATGGGAGCGCTTAAAATTAACCGGCGTCAAGATGAGTAAATTAATTAATGATAGGAGTACCCTGCACCTGCATTGAAGATTGAAGATTGAAGATTCCGTCCGGCCTTGCAGTGGGGAATCTCCGCCCCTTGCTTGATCCCTTTGAAGTTTGAACCTTACTTTGTCCACGCACGCCATGGATCGGATGCAGCAGAAGCACTGCTCACGCGCGCATATGCGCCGTCGTCGTTGTGCATGGACATGTATGCGTGCCCCGCAGCGCGAATCTCTGCGATGATCGCTCCTGATTGGTTATTTTAAGAGATGGCAACTTTTTTTTCTTCGGGAGAATTCTAAATTAATTAAAGTCCGTTTGGGCAGTGACTTAGGTGCATGTGCATGGGCGTAGCTAGCTGCAGCTTTAATATTTTTTTAAAGAGATGATTTTCTTGATGCTCCGTTTCTGAGTTAAGCTAGTGCGCACAGGTCAAAATACCAGCTACTATAAAGTTTGTAAATAAAAATAAAAAAGTGTACCGTCTCACGGCGAACATCCGAATCAACAAGTTGCGAAAATAAACCATCTAGATGATCAAAGAGCCACCATCGTCTAATCACCTATGGGTGCTAGTTGCTAATAGCAAAGAGCCTTGCTGCCTGCTTTCGTGCACCATAGTTTTTTTAAACTCCAGCTTTTGCAAGAGCGCCTAGCATCTCAGTAAACCTCCACACCTAAAGATGACCTAATTCGGATGAGAGAACATTTTATTATCAAAAATAATGTCATTACGACATCGCCAAATGGACCAACACATATTGCCTCCAAGGAGCGTAATTTGTGTCCCAAACCGAATTACCAACTTCGCAACAAATGAGAAATGCTAGTAGGTGCCGGCAGATTAAAAGCAGTATGAACTACTCGCCAAACAAAACGAGCAACAATGCAGTCAAAAAATAGATGTTGAATAGTTTTATCCTGATCATAGAAGCAACGATATCTACTCCCACGTCAATTCCACTAAAGTATATTGTCTTTAGTAAGTATAAACTCCTTTCCTAAGTATTATAGAAATATTTTTATCTTAAGAGGTAACTTGAGCTTCCATAGGTGCTGATGCCAAAATTGGGTGTGGGAATTAATTAAAATTTGTACATGAATTGAACCGAGAATTGTCCATTCTGATGTAATGCCCACGAGAAGGTGTCATGTTCCGCTGACAAGGAGACAGTTGCTATCCATGATACAAGGTCCTGCATGCCACAATCTTAGCCCCAACTATAGTCAATCGAAACGATATGTTCAGGGGACAAAAGAGAGCACATCCACCACCATGATGTGCTTTCTCATAGCAAGATTATAGAGTATGGGATACTGGGATCGAAGTGAATTTTTTCCTAGCCATATATCCTCCCATAACCTAACTTGATAGCCAGCATGTAAGTTAAACCTCCCCAATTAGAAAAATAGGTCCTTCACTTTCATGAGCCCTGCATGGGATTGAGAATTGCTATACCGATATTCAGCTTGCACTAGGGTCCCATATCACAAGTACTTGTTTCCTAGCAACTGCTACCACATGACATCTTCAATTAATAATTTGAACAACCACTTACCAAGCAGACAGTTATTTTTTTCTAGATTTTGGATGCCCATGCCACCTTGATCCTTGGGTCGGCATGTAATAGCTCATTTCGTCAATCTATACTTGCGTTTGAGGACCATTGCTCTGCCAAAAAAAGCGGATCGGTTATAATCCAAATGCTTCCGTACCCCTTTTGGTATCTCGAAAAACGATAACAAAAACATTGGCAAGCTAGATAAGACCGAATTTATTAGAACTAATATGCCACCAAAGGACGGATTCTTTCCTTTCCATCTGCTGAGTCGCTTCTCAAAATGATCCTCTATCCCTTTCCAATCGTTATTACTAAGCTTCCTGTAATGAATGGGTATACCAAGATAGCAGAACAGAAAAGAACCTAGCTCGCACTAATTAAGTTGCTTGTGCCACGACACATATTTCTTGGCCTTTCCAAAGTAGAACAGTTCGCTCTTATGGAAATTAATTTTGAGCCCCAATAATTGCTCAAAAGCGCAGAGAATAATTTTTAGGTTCTTGGCTTGTTGAATGTCATGATCCATAAAGATGATAGCATCATCGGCGTACTGCAGAATAGACAGTCCATGATCTACCAAGTAAGGACGACTCCTATGATAATGCCCTTATCCCTTGCTCTATTAAAAAAGGCAAGCATGTCGGCGACAATATTAAATAAAATAGGCAACATCGGATCACCCTGCGGCAACCTTTTCTTTGTTTGGAAATAAGAGCATATGTCATTCGTTTACTTTATTACCGACACTCCCTCCCTGGTTGAGTTGTGCAATTCAACTATACCATGTGGGGGAAAAAAATCTCTTTACGTGTAGGGTATGTAGTGAGAAGGTCCATTTGATCTTGTTATGCCTTCTCAAATCTATCTTGAGTAAGACATCATTCATTTTCTTTTTGTGCAGTTCATGCAAGGTCTCGTGTAGGATAACCACCCCCTCAAGGATGTCATGATCCGACATAAATGCAGTCTGGCAAGGTCGAACTATTGACTCTGCCACTACAGAGATATGATTGGTTGCGACCTTGGTGAAGATTTTAAGATTACATTGAGAAGGCAAATCGGCCTATATTGTTGTATTTGACGTGCATTAGCCTTGTTCAGTAATAAATTGATGATGCCAAAATTAATACTAAATAAAGAAAGTCGTCCCCTATGAAAGTCATGGAAGAACACTATGAGATTGTCCTCACGACCTCCCAGAACACTTGATAGAACTCTGCTGAGACGCTGTTTGGACCAGGTGCTTTGTTATGTTCCATTTGAAAAACATCATTATGCACCTCCTTCTCGGAAAAAGTTGCACTAGCATATCATTCTCTGCACTGGACACTTGAGAGATATCATCATAACATCCTCCATGATAGAAAGAGTATTCGTATCTCATGGACCAAATAGGACATGGTAGTAATTGGTAATATACCTCTTTAAATATATGCTCTTTAATAATGTCATCTTTCTACTCCATCTGATAAATATGTTGTTTTCTGTGACGTCCATTGGCCAACAAACGGAAATATCTAGTGGTTGGGAGTCGATCGGTCGATCCATGCGTGGCATGGTTTTCCGTACGGGCTCTCATGGGACTCGCGCGCCGGTACAATCATCCATCGATCCGGTAGAAAAAACAACTAGCTAGCTCGTCTAGTGGTAATTAAGGTTTATCTACACACACCTGTGCATTTTAGTTGCACGTACTTAGGAGTATTGTTTTGTATAGGACGCAAATATATGGGCCGGTGTGCGTGTCGTGCGGCCTGTCTAGTACATAAAAATGCTGCAAAAGAATATATATGTTATCTTGTTCCAAAAGCCAAAGTTCACTTTCATGAGTTTGTTCGTATGAATTGTACAAATAAGCACGACACAGTACCACAACCGCGAGCCAAAAGAATCTAGGATAAGTTTTACTCTCTGTTTTTTACCCTCCCGGAGACGAACATCGGCATGTGCCAGAATCTACGAAAATGATGCGAATTAATTGGACAGTGATTGATTGCTGGGTGCTTGTGTTTGTGTACTGCAGCTGCAGAGTAAATTTTCTGGCGGTAAATATATGTCAAGTCGGCAATATATTCTTTTTGTGAGAAAAGGAGATTATATATTACTTAAACGCGGGCGTACAATCAGCCATGACCAGGCTGGCAATAGTATCCGGTCCTAACCTCAGCTACACCGCCGTGCGACCATCCGCTCGGCCCAGTCTGGCAAGTTCATAGCTAACAGAGTTCTGAGTACGACTACTTTTGTGGACTTAATCATGTTTCTTTCTTGAAGCAATTGCTTCACTTCCGACACCTGCACATTAGACTGGATTACGGCAGCTGCATCCGCACTGGCAGTCTCCAGGATGATAAGCAGGTGACTCCACTGTAAAGTGAGCGCCAGACCTTCCCTGCATGCCGCGAGCTCCGCCTCTAACGGTTTGGTGCAAGCGCACAACATTCTGCAGGAGGCGAAGATGATCCCCCCATATAATCGCGGAGCATCATGCCTGTCCCGGCCGTGCCAGTGGCCTCCACAAACGACCCATCAACGTTGAGCTTGACCCTGGCGAGGGTGATTCCCATAGACAAACCTTGCTAGATGACACCTTGCTACTCGTCATGCTCTGGGCATCATATCTCTTCTCCGCATGAGAGATCACCTGCTTCCCTTTGTCGATATCTTGCTCGAACCATCGCTTGATCAACAAGAGGGAGCCCAGGTTCGGCAATATATTCAGATGGCAATGGTTTTGTATCTTGGAAAAGATTCTAGCAGATTGTTCATTCAGTGTACCGGCCACTAGTAATGCAGCAATGCACGCTCATATCCACTCTTCATCAACATCTTTCCAAATTTCTTCACAAATATAGCCAAGCATTCCTTGGTGAAATTGCTCAACAATCATGTTCTCTTCTTCTTCTTCTTCTTCTTCACTTGTGTCCTCCTCAACAGGCCTCTAAAGTGATGTTTGACTTTTTTGAGCTTGAGCTTGAGCTTGCTGTGTTAAACGCACAAATCTCTTGAGCCGCTTCATCCATCAAATCGTAAGCAAGATTTCTTCCAAAAACATCATGTGGGGTGAGCTCATTGAAGTTGTTCTTATCACGGATGAGGGTGACCAAAGTGTAGTTCTTATGAGAAATTACACAAAGCTTCTTCTTGACCACATAGTTGTCAGTCATCTCTTTGCTACCAAATCTCTTGATCTCACTGACGAGATTGCTAAGGTGAGTGTACATATCACTTTGAGTCTCTTGATCTCCCATCACGAAGCAATCAAGTTTGTGTTTCAACAACTCGAGTCTTGATTCCTGAACGGTCAAAGTTTCTAAATATATTTCCTTTAGAGTGGTCCAAATTTCTTTGGCACTCTCAAGTGAGCACACCCAATTGAACTTTTTTTTACTCAATGCTAGAAAGATGGCGTCAACAACTTGAGCATTGGCACGAATGAGTTGATCTTCTTCGGGTGTGGAGTTGTCGTCATTGACCACTGTAAAATCATTTTGCACTATATGCCAAATCGCAGGGTTCATATAGATCAAATGTATTTTCATTTGTGCTTTCATGAGGCATACTGCGTGCTATCAAAGTAGGATAGTCTACTCGATGAGCGACCAACATAATAATGACCATTGTTGTAGCTATTGGGAGTAGGCAAATTGTTGTAGTCGCTGTCACCACTACCACTACTACTAGGTTGCCTACTAGCCACCTCCAGATCATCCTCTGGCATCTTGTTCTCTCTAGGCGGTGAAGCCCCAAAACAGAGACCTCGCTTGGATACAACTAAAGGATCAAGATGTCGGCCTAGGGGGTTGAATAGCCGAGTAAGAAATTTTAATATTTTCTCACAATTATGCGGAATTAAAAGTTGTATAATGTAAGAACTACATAAGCACCACTAAATATTATGATTTGTTGTACAACAGTAATAAAAAAATTAAAGCTTGCGGAAACACGGTGGAACGAAGCAACCAAGAGAGACACGATGATTGTTGCCAAAGTTTTGATCCTTGAGGGAATCATACGTCTCCGTTTGGGGAGTTCGATTACTTTGATCTAGAGCCGGCTTCCTCCCAAGTCTTTATCCCTCGAGGACATACTTTGTGTCTGCTCAATCTCTTCTTGGTGATCCTTCCCTTGATAGAGATAAATCCCAACCTTCACAAAATTCTTAAGGTTCATCACAACTTGTTTTGGAGCTCTCAGGAACTTCTAGCCGTTTAGGAGACCGCAATCTCCAAGAGTAAAAGGCACGTTGAAGACTTGGAGATGAACTCAATGCTCTAGTGCTCAACTAGAAATAATCTCAAACTCGATTTAGATCTTCCTCACAAGAATCAAAGGATTTTGGCTTGAAGAAGGTGGGAGAAGCTCTCTTGAGTGCATGATTTCAAAGTGATAAAGAGTTGTGCTTGGATGGAAGAGTGGGGGTATAAATAACCCACTCAAGAAAACTAGTCGTTAGCTGTAGGAAAGCACAACTAGAGTAGCTGGATCGAGGCCTGGAGTATTTGGCATTTAAAACCCAACGGCTGTAAAGTTCCTTGGGAACCCTTAGACATATGTAGGCTCACTAGCTCCCGGAGTGTCCCAAAAAGGCTCGAAGACTGTGGCGCCCCCGGTTTTAAGGCCGGGAACTCCCTCGTGATTACTGTATCGGTCCCTGGATCAGTAGCCGATACACACGAGTTAACCTGTATATCATTGTCATACATGCGTAAATAATTAAATAGACCGTTAAGGTCGATAATCTGATACCTGTAGCCCATCGGCTATAAATCTGCAGCGGAATTCAACGGAGATGTGGCCCATCAATATGCCATACCCGACAGGCAACTGACTGGGGTTACGCCCTAGCTTTCGCGATCGTGATTGCTTCTTCAGAATTGACGTCTTCTTCGTCTGGCCAAATCAACAAGCCAGGTGAGTACATGGAATGTACTCGCAAGCTATTCCCACAGAGGAAATATATACAGCTATATTTCATGCAGGGAATAGATCAAGGGATAGCTCTAATCTAAGTTGTAAGTTGTGCGGAAATGTAAGTTCTGATTCGAAATATAGAATAATAGATTTAAGAGCATTTTCGAAATCCAAAGTTCGTCTCTGTCGAGACAACATTCGGTGCTGGATAATCCAGCAAAACAGTCGTTTCTAGAGGTCGGTAGCTCCGCCTACCGCCTCGAACAATCCTTGCAACCTACCCGCGCTGCCTCCACGCAGCCCGGGCTAGGTTTCCTCTTCTGCAGTTCCTCGCTACCAGACTGTAGCTTAAACTACTCACTGTGGGCACATCATGCCCACGTCCTTAATCCCATTTCTCAGCTTTCTCAAACAAAACTCAGTCTAACCAGTGTGTGGCCTTACCAGTTCATGTCCATGACCGAGGACGCGGCTATTCGAATAGATTTTTAACCCTCTGCAGAGGTGGTACGGCTTTACCCACAAGATGTAGTTCCTCCTGGGCATGCTACGCGTCGCATGTGTCCAGGGCTTGTACAACGAGACATTTCCCCCGTGTTCACACTAGAGCCGGACTCGCTAGGAGGACTACCCGACCCTCTGCAACTCGGATGACAGAAATGGGACTCTCCCCCTTTGTGTCGGATCATATTCCACGTACCTTGTAGGACTCTACTGAGCTTTACCCCCACGATGCAGTGGGACTCAAGAAGAGCTTTTCCCCTACGCAGTCCCGTGGAGATCCTCTAGGGATTTCCGGATCCACTAGCACTTCACCCTAACTTCCCACGGTTCCGGGCTCCAGCATTAGACGAGGTACCGAATCAAGTCCTTCCCATAAAGGACATGTGGACGTACGGTAGGGGAACTGATTTAGCGGCACTTAGGTTCGGTCCTTAACCGATTCGAGCGGGACTCCATAACCAACCAATTCCACAGGTAGCGACCGGCTACCCGACCATTCCTTCCTCATGTAGCAACCGGCTACTCCACCTCCTCATAACACCCTTAGCATTCCCGCCCGAATCCAAAACCTCCATCACTTTCATTTGGGATTTTAGCAAACCTTTCTTTTTAAAAGATTCCCTCGGAATGTATAACAAACCGAGGGTTTTGATCCCAATTCCATCGTATCGGTAAAACTTAGTTTTTTTTTCTACAGCAGGGCTAAGCAGGGCTAACGCCTATACTCCTACTTAGTTGGTCGGTTGAATATCAACCGACTAAATATTCCTAGGGCTACAAGGATCGGATTTCAGAACCTACAGCATATGCAATTACTCGGTATAACTACCCTAGCATAAAATAACGTCGATATCAACATAGCATGCAGGTTTGCAAACAAAATACTTAATGTTTACAAATATGGGATTCAACATGGTCAAAGTGGGAATGCTTGCCTGGCAATACTGGCCGGAGTTCGGTCTCGAACTGGGTTGGCACTTGCTCGGAATCCTTCGCGCGATATATCGTAATGTTGTATCTACACGTCGGAGAATACCAAATCAGCAGCAATGCGAGGAAAGTTCCAAACAACGTCGAGCAAACAATTAGGGCATCAGGTTACATAATCATGGCGCGATTGGTTATTTACCGGTCGGTAGGAGTCTTAGGAAGCTAAAAGTTAGTCTAAGTTTTAACACGATAAGGGTTTTCAATTTAATTCTGGGTCCCGCGACGGGGTTAGGGTTTCTTGAACGTTCTTTTCTTAGGATGGAGAACTTTTATGTTTTTATCTCCTGATATTTTTTTAGTTCATGGAGGTCCCTTATAGCTTGAGAAAACACCTAGGTCACATGTTGTAGCCGCAACACACACATTTTCCTTAAAACATGGATTGCGAGGGTCAGCCCTACCTTAAATCCAGCCGTTCCTTATTAAAGTACTTGAATGCTGGAAAACTCATGTAGAATATTCGCGTATATGTGTCAGGGTTTCAATGGTCCTCTGTGTTAGGAATTTACTTTCATCGTAATGTGTTTGTCAGAGTGTTTATTCCTTGAGCTAAATTATCTATCGAAACTAACCAGCAGCGTAGGGTTCTTTAGTTCTTGTAGATTACAGCTGCCCAAAATGTTTGTAAATACCTTGCGTGGTAGCAGTCGGTGGGTTCGACATTCGTTAATAGAATACAAGCTTCTCTTAATAGCACGGGGTGCGAGTGTATCCCGTGCCTTACCCTTCCCATTACCGAATACTATTATACGTTTTACAATCTCTCGAATACCGAGAATACCAATCGTTTTACTAATCTTATGAGCTGGTTTGGGATGTCGTATTGTATTAAAGAGTTAGCTTCGGATGTTCTGAAAGATTTGGTGCATGTATATATATATGCACTGCATAGGCTTATTTCAAATAGAGGCAAACTAATTCCTAAACACTGTACCTCACGGTCTGAATTAGCTTGGTTTAAAAGAAGATGGACTTCTAAACCGAAAGGGGTAGAGGGTAATCAGGGGTGCTCAAAACCGGTATTAGCTTATTAACTGAACTTAGTTCACTGCCTCTGGGGGAAGAAAATCAGGGAGCACGAGTGGTTGAGTAGCGGGTGAGAGAAAGAAAAACAGAGGCGCAAAAGGGAGGTCCTTCTCGGCTTACCCTGCCGGCATCCCGAGTGAGTTTTCCTTAAGCAGCTGGTCCTGGTCTTCAACGCCGGCAGCTGGTCCTGGTGCTCAACGTCGGCGGCGTGGCGGTCTTAGCGGCCCTCGGTTCTTGCTCGGCTCGGAAGTGGTTCGTCGGCAGCGGCGAGCAAGGGAGGGAGCGGCGGCGGATCGGCGCACGGGCGAAGGGGGAAACCTACTGACGGTCAGCGGCGAGAGGCGAGGGGCGGCGGTGCTGGTGCTCGAGTGGATCCGGCCGGCGGCGGCCTGGCAGCGGCGACGACGTGGCGAGCGGCCACGGGAGCGGACCGGGGCAGAGCGGCGTCGGTGCCTGGAGCGGGGCATCACCGGTGGCGGCTTGCGGCGGAGGCTGGCGTGGGGAACGGGGTAGCTGCAGGCGGCGGCGGATCTGGAGCCACGGTGGGGAGATGCGGCGCGGTCCTCAATCAAACTGGCCGCGGCTCCTCTCCGATGAGGCTCTGGTGCGGCAACGGCGCAGAGGGAGGTTGGGGAACGGGCTCGGCGGTGGTTCATGGGCGGGCCGCCGGAGCTGGTTGGCCGCTACGGCAAGGGAGTGACGGGCTGCTCGGGGGAGAAGCCCACTGCGGCGCGGGACCACTGGAGATCAGCTCGGCAGCGAGTGGCCTTGGGGAGGAATGAAGTTGCGGAGGATTTAGGAGCTCGGCCCCGAGGTCCCCGCCGGCGGCGACATTTGAGGGGGCGCCGGGATGAGTCCCGCCGGGCGGCGGTTGGGGAAGAAGGGCGCGATGACCAGCATTGGTGGGGGCTCGGGTGCTGGAGTAAGGAGCTCGGCTCTTGAAGCTTGGGGACACGAGCTGGCCGAAGAAGAAACCGGGGGTGAGCAGCTCGACGAGCTCTGGAGAAGAAGGGAGCTCGTGCAGGTGGGAGGTTAGGGGAGGACACGGCTCGGGAGAAAATATCTGGTGCGATGGAAACTAGCGAGGACGAAGCAGACTGGGGAAAATGGAGCTCGGGGAGGATCAACTGAGGCAGCTCGGTCTTTGCTGGTCCAGTGGAGACAAGGAATGGCAGAGGAGCTTGGGACTGGAGCTCGTGCTGTGGATCATAGGAAGGGCACATGGCCGGGGCGCGTGGCGACGCAATTCGCGGAGAAAATCAAGCTGAGTTAGGCACCGAATTAGGCTTGCGTGCTACGTGTTCAAGAGGACTAGCACTAGCGCAGGGGAACAGATGGATGAGGAGAGGCTGTAGTAGAGCGAACAGTGGCCAGTGAGGTCGGTTGGTACACTTTGGGTGCACTTAGCAAGAGAGTAGATGAGTTCAGCAGGAAAAAGGCAGTGCATGCTGCTTGCAGCTTTGACTAGTCGTACTAGAGAAGACTGTGATCGCAGGGAGCGAGATTCAATTATTAAAATGGGTCTCTTGCCAAAGGGAGAAATTCCATAAAATTTGCGAGACGCATGCATTTGAAAATAATTAAACTGGACCTCACACGATTGTTTTATATAAATATGTTTTTGAAATGTTAGAATCGTATAAAATGATAGTGTTAGGGTTTCTGATCAAGGAGAAGGTTTTAAGAGGAAAGAGGTTTGGGTTGGGAATATAGGATTTCGAGATGAGGTAGGATATACGCCTCATATAACATGTTGTAGGGTGTTAGAGTTTCTTGGATTGGGGTATGGTTGCATATGTTGCCAATTAGGGTTTCGATCGATTCGTCGAGAGGAGGCGACAGAGTTAAGGGCTATTGCAGCAGAGAAACTATTGACGTGGTACTGTCGCGGTAGGAGAAAGACTTGCCGCGGTGGGGAAAAGGAATTGCCACGGTGGGAATCGGCTGGCGTGGCGGAAAGGAACAGCGGCGGCACATTGCCGCGGCAGGGAAAGAATTGCCGTGGCGGAGGCATGGCAGCGACGGTAGCGGCTATGAGATGCCGTGGCAGGGGGCCGGTGGCGCGGCAGAGGCTTGTCGCGGCAAGAACGGCTTGCTGCGGCAGAGAAGGTTAGCAACGGTGGTGGCAGAGGCCTTGCCGCTGCAGAGGTAATGGGTAACGGCGGTTGCCGTGGCAAGAGCGCGGCAGTGGCAACGGTTGCCATGGACTGTCGCGGCGGGAAATGCAAGAGTGAGAGGACACGTATGAAGGCAAGGCGCTGAGCAGAGTTGCCCTTGTTGTCGGACGGGGTGCAGGGTATTAGGGTTTCGACTAAACGGAGATCGATGGGAATAAAGACAAGGGTTTTCGCGTCTGGTATTTAGATTTATCATGATTAAGCTAAAGTTTTAATTAAGTGTATATTCAGCTTTCATTATTAACGAAAAAGTTTTTGTTGGCCCTAATTTTCGGGTTCCGGTAATTCGGGGTGTGACAAAGACTCTGGATGAGGTTATAAAGAGGGCGAATCTCTTGAAGACATGCTTAGACACTTTGGCTTGAGTTCTAGGTCAGACACTCTAGAAATTTCCTGGATACTCTGAAGGAAGTAACAGAGAGCATGTTTTCCCCGGAGTCACTAGACTAGAGACTCTGGCTGATACTTGGGCAAAACTCAGCTTCTTTTACTGCCTCGGATACTCCAGACAAACTCCCGGATACTCCGGCTAGCAGATTTTCTCACTTTTTCGCTTGGCACTTTCGGGTGGGTTCCTTTAGAAAAATATTTCCTAATTGAGCATAAAGAGCATTGAAAATTCCTTCCAACCCTAGAGCACACTCCTCTTCATAGTACAACTTTTCCTATACTCAAGGTGACTTTCCGAGTCACTAAAACTAGGAAACGAGGCATGGTCTTTACCAAATCCTTGCCATTATACCTTTTATCTTTTTAGGGATTGCCAACGCTGGTTGGATAAGTTATATGGGACTAACACATGTTCATATACTTAACATGCACATTAGTCCTTTAGTCGTTTATCATTAACCACCAAAATCCACTTAGGGGGCCTAGATTCACTTTCAGATAGTCCTGATCTTCTTGACCTCATCACACAAGGAGCCCATCACATGCTTAAGGATGTTCTTCATCCTTTCCATTTTGTTGTGCCATCTTGAGGCATCCTGCTGCGCGAACTATTGTTGCTCCTTCAAATCTGGAAAAAAAAACATCGGAATTGATAATCAGGAAGATGGCCGGAAGTCATATGCAAAATCAAGAGATTTTCTTTTGAGCGAATGACTTATTGCGCATATCCTACTTCAGAGTGAACACTTCATTCTAAAGGCTCTCGACCAAGATTTGCTCGTCGACCTCTTCTTCGCCTCCACTGTTTTTTTCCCTTTTCTCTTGGGCACTTGCCATAGGCAATCTCGTTTCGGTGGGCGGCATCACTCCCTTGCTCGCCGGACGAAGAGGATCCCTTGCTCGACATGACAGTGGAGATGAAGGTGGAAGATGAGAAAAAACTCAGGGAGAATGGCAAATGTTGTGAGAATGAGGATGAAAGGCTATCTCTTATTGTCGGTTTTTATAGCTAATATGGGAAATAAGCCGTGCGCCTCACAATGAAAGAAACCGCAGGCAGTTAAACTCAATGATTCCCTTGTCTCCCCTGTCACATTTAAAATTCCACCTTTTTTGGTGACGTGACTAATCACTAAGCCATGGAGCTTGATGCTTAGCCCCTGCGCGCTTGGTAAATTATGTCACCATGTCAATCACTGGGCCAGGATGCTTCACACTAAGTCATCATTACTCGTCATCTTTCTAAGGCTATACTGACCTCTTGTGGTTTGGGGGCTAGCTAACGATTGTCGTTGACCAAATCATCGATCAAAATCTATTATATGGCCTAAGCCCAATTACTAGGCCCGTTCTAGATGGACCAGCCTATGAGTATTCCCGTGTTCACGACCTCCCCCTCGTGCGTAAGTTGTACGCACACGAGGAGAACAAACTGCCTCTGGATCAAGATAATAGCACGTGGCGCTATCCTGAACATACCCGATGGTTGGAGACGTCTTAACAGTTTCTGCCTCGACAGTAGTTGGCGTCAAGAGACAAACAATTGCTAGTTGTCTTAATATACAAGTTTAGCCTTCGCGCCATGATACAAAGGAGAGGCACACATAGTCATTACAAGACACTAATTTTCTCTGTGCACAACAACTCGTAACACTGATCAATATAGAGTTCATCCTATTCCAATGATCCCGAGCAATCTCAGCGTTGTGAGCAAGATTCTTCGCACTACTAATAAGTTTTGCAAGATCAATCTCCTGGACGAGAGTACTGGTCGTCAATACTATACTATGAGAAAAATTCTAGACTAGTTTTAAAAAGAAAAGCCTATACCTGTCTCTTCTAAAATATGTCATTGTGGCACGTGCGCAATCAATTTTTAAAAAATTTGATCACTAATATTTATAAAAATATATTCATCCACTCTACAAAAATAATATACTATTAGCAAACTCTTTTCGTGGTATACACTTTTTGTTATTTTTGACAATATATTATGATAAAAAGTTATGGTGTACCGGAAACTATGAAAATGAAAACAAGATAGATTTGTGAAGGAGTGCGTCCTTTGATATAATCGAATCTCTGTGCTCTTCGTCCCCGGTCAAAATCCACATCGACGTTTCCTCTCGATCCCCTTCCTTTCCTCTTCATCCAATAAAATCTCTCCTAGAGCTGCCGCCGTGTCGTAGCTCCGACGCTTGACACCCCCAACCCCTCCGCCTCTCACACGCGTCGCCGCCATCGTCGTTCCCGTCCCTGCTGTCTCCACCCCGTCCGAAATCTTGGACATCGGTTTCTGAGGTATGAGGAGCTCTTTTAATCATCCATTGATTACTTAAACCCAAACTAATCTCCACAAATTTTCACCATCTAGATCCGCCCCTGGTTTGCCAGGACCCAAGGCCTCACACCCTGATTTTTGTGTCTGGCTAGTCGAATAGATCCAGTGATACTTCCGAAAAATTTATCTCTGCAGGAAGCTTTGCGCAATCAATTCTTCTTCGTCTGCCGATATAGGATGGAGGGGCTGTGCTGGAGAACGGTATGCTTCTTGGTCCTCTGCATCATGCCCTTCTTGCGCCCGGCTGCGGGTATCCGCTTTGTCATTGATAGGGAAGAGTGTTTCTCGCATAATGTCGACTACGAGGGGGATACTGTCCATGTATCATTCGTGGTGATCAAGGCTGACACCCCGTGGCATTATAGCGAGGACGGGGTGGATCTTGTGGTAAGGGCTTTATTCCATTTTCATCAAGTATGATTGTAAATTACTCAGGTGGCCTGTGAATTAGAGCACCTTGACACCATTTTTTTAATTACCCATGTACTAGTTAAGCTTGCTCCATCTTGACTAATGACAGGTTAAAGATCCTAATGGTGGTCAAGTCCATGATTCTCGTGACAAAACTAGTGATAAGTTTGAGTTCATGGTTCAGAAGAGAGGTGTCCATCGCTTCTGCTTCACCAATAAATCCCCATACCACGAAACCATAGACTTTGACGTGCATGTTGGTCATTTTTCATATTTCGAACAGCATGCCAAAGATGGTAAGAATCTCTCAAGTTTCCCTAACTTCGGGTAAGCAAGAACATACCATCACCTTTCACTTTTCTGGAATGAATGCAGAACATTTTGCACCTTTGTTCGAACAAATTGCAAAGTTAGATGAAGCACTTTACAACATTCAGTTCGAGCAGCACTGGCTAGAGGCCCAAACCGACCGGCAAGCAATATGTAAGTCTCCTCTGTTATCATTTGTCTTGAAAATACTGTACTAAATTTTACTAGTGTTACTGTCCTTTGTACTACTATAACTGAAACACACACTGGTTATTTAGCCGAAAACACCAGCATTTACCAACTGTAGCTGGTACTAACATCTAAAAAAGGATGCCATATTTCTGCCCCTACATTGGAGTGACATAATACCAGTTTTGGCAGTCTTAGTTGTCGATGGCAAGGTAGACTTTACGACAGCAACCCACAAGTTGGACTGATCTAAAATCTAACCAGTAGTTCCCCAGAAACCAACTTAGGATTGGCGGGCGTTTACAAAAGGCTGTTTGAAACACTGAGTTTGGACTTCTTTTTTTCTGAGAGAATTCCCTATGAGCCATCGAATAAGAGCTCAATTCCCTATATACCACTGAATAAGAGCTTATTTCCTACATATCACTAAATAACGTTTTCTAGTTCCCTCCATGCCACTCCGTTAAGTTGTCGTTAGTGGGTCTCCGTAAAGTCACGTAACTGATATCAGTACTTTTCAAAATGCCCAAATTACCCTTCTTTACAAATTTGCTAAGCAAAGAAGACAAGAGAAAAAAAAATGCTTTGTCCGTCCTGATCCAACACAACAATGTCTTTTTCCTCTCCTTTTTCCTCTCCCGATGGAAACTCTGCGGCCTCCTGGGTGCTCCTCCACGTGGTATCGTCCGCGACGGCTGCTTCGCAGCCTCCTTTGTTTACAGGCCATAAAAACTGTGGTTGTTTAAAAGGATACCTTAAATGAGTATTTACTCTCCTGCAGTTGAATATAGATACCAAAGGGCAAGGAGAGTACCCAGCAAATGAGCTCTCAATTCACGTTTCGAATTATGCATCAAACTTCTCTAGATAATTCTATACAACTGACATCCGTTAGCTTACACTTCCTCTCCCGCTGGATTTTCTTGATCCAAGCTTCCTACAGCCTCCGTTCTGAGCAGCTCCAAGCTGAATTTTTCGTGTCAGGAATAGACGATTGGTGACACATAAACTACTAGAAACAGCTGTGTATTATTGCTGAAATATCAATTTTTTGTGCCAAAGAAGTGGTATACAGAGAATTAGTGTATAGTCAGGATGACATAGAGGAAATTGCATTACAAGTACAAAAACAGGGGTAAAATGGTCCGTTCACGCACTTAACGGGGCTGTTTTAACGGAAATTTAACGGAATGACATGTAGGGAACTAAAAACCGTTACTCAGTGGTATGTAGGGAATAGGTTCTTATCCAGCGGTACAGAGGGAATTCAACTCTTATTCGATGGCATGTAAGAGATTCTTTATTTATTTCTTTCTTATTTACAATGATTAATGATATGTTTTCTTGATAGAATAAGTTTGAAATTGTCCAGAATCAGCTTGAATTGTCTAGAATTTTTGAATTTGTGATGACTGCGGTGTTCAACACTGGTTAGCCAAGTCCTATGCTCCGTCGAGAAATCTTTCGGTAACTTTAACTTCAGTGTATCAGCTTATGGTTGCTGCCAAAACAGCCACTTTATTTTACCGTTCTCTTGGCTTACCAGCTGATAATATAATCTCTTTGTCAAGTTTGGTATCATTGCAACTAATCATGCCTTGCCTGCTGTGATGCAGTGAACGAAAACATGAGCAGGAGGGCTGTCCACAAGGCGCTCTTCGAGTCAGCTGCTCTAATTGCAGCCAGCGTTATTCAGGTCTATCTATTGCGCCGCCTCTTCGAGCGCAAGCTGGGGACATCTAGGGTGTAATGCTCCATTAGAAGCTCTTCCTAATACTCTTCACCCCAGTTAAAACTGTAATATAAGTGTCTGCTATGACTTGTTTGTGGTGCCCTGTTACATAATCCTTTGGGACACTATAGCTCAGGACTCTGAAAATCAAACTCAACAGTTCCATGTACTAGCATCCATTTTCCTCCAAAATTGTCACTTTCATTGACCAGCTTCTCTTGAGTTATTGTTTGAACGTCCGAACGCGGTTGCTTGGACGAGTTATATTGTTTGATGGACGGTTGTATGACTGCACTGCTAGTGATGCTCCATGCGGCAATTTGTCCTGAAAAGGTAGGGTTTGAGGGGCAGGGGAGAAGAGAAATGGTGTAGCTTCCTGAAAGGATGGGTGACACATCGACCATAATAACAGGTAGTAGAATTGAAGAGGTTTGCCATCCAAAACCTGCCACTCTCCTCAAACTTAAATGGTGGGCGTCAAAGTATGGATGAGCCACTAGAGGTCATGCACTTGGAGCTTTGCTTGCGGCGCTGCCCCACCGGCCACCGATTGAAGTTGAACACCCAACCAACCCTGCCTGAAATCAGTTACTGAACGATTCCTCAACACTCCAAGACGTCAACCGCCCAAACTCAGCTCCAGATGCCTCCCTATGATCTCAGTTTTCGTGTGCCTATATACCCTGTGAAATTATCCGTGTCGGCATCCATGTCATTACTGCTACAGCTGCCTGGTCTGAGATGTAGGAGAGCGTGTAAAGAAGATTTGTCTCGTCCACATTAACCAAATACTAGTACTATAGTAACTAATTTTGGATGGAAGCAGTATAAATGCTGTGGAGGTGTTCGGTGTGAGCATCCAGAAGAGATGCACGCAATAAGTGTTGGGAGGCAGCAGCAGATGGGAAGCAAGCATATACCAGTAGCACTGTAGCAGCACACATGCTACTAGCCAGTGGTACTATGCCAGCACATGGAGCACTGAATTAAACATGTAGAACTCTGACCGCCTAATCAATATTGGAATCTCTACATAAGCAGAATCAGTGAAGCACCATCCATGGCATTGTTAGCAGGACTTGTTAGTTGATGTAGAGGTATAAGGCATACGCACATCAATCTGTTTGGAAGTCTGAACCGTTGGAACAGAAGGCCGGGAATGGCATGCTCGTTTCTTGTGAGACACCAACATCGCCACCGCTGGCTACTGCAAGGCGGATGAGTAAGGGCAAACCAAACCGGCCGGACACGTACGGCAACTCTACTCGCAATGACATACTCCAGCTAGATACCCCTCTCTCGATCGATCCAGTCTTCAATGCCAACATCTAACTCTCACCACCCCAACTTGAATGCCTCGCTATAAACCACAACACGCGCGCACACCCGCCACCACTCCTCCTCGATCTTCCCTCGCTAGCCACCTGCTACTACAACACAGACCATGGCTTGGTGGTGGCTGATGGCGGTGCTGGCCGTGACCTCGTCCGTGGCGTTGGCGCAGGACGCGATGCAGAGCAAGTGCCAGGCGGACCTGGGAAAGCTGACTGACTGCATGGGCTACGCGACGGGGCACGAGGAGGTGCCGTCGTCGACGTGCTGCGGGGACACGGCGGGGACGCAGACGGCGAGGCCGGAGTGTCTCTGCTACATCATCCAGCAGGTGCACGGTGGCACACACGGGGTGCAGCAGCTCGGACTCCGCTTCGACCGCCTCCTCGCCCTCCCCGCCGCCTGCAAGCTCCCCAACGCCAACGTCTCCCTCTGCATCAGTCAGTACACTCCTCCACAACTTCCCCAATTCTTTCTTTTTTTTGAGACGAACCCCAATTTTTTTCTTTGCACCGGCCTTTACAGCATCTGCGGCTGGGCGCCGAGCTGCGCCTGGTCCCCTCTTAACACGATGATTCTGCCCATGTTCATATTGTGATTCAGAGTGCTCATTCTTACATCACAAGTAAAATAATCTAGGAGTAGATGGTTGTGTTGATAGTATAGTTTGACAGTGCTTCTTATATTTCTTAATACGTTCTAATATAACCTTGATGGTGCCCTACCCTGCTAGATCTGCTGCACCTGACCCCGAGCTCACCGGACTACGCTCTCTTCGCAAACGCATCCAAGAGTGAGTCTTCTCAATCCTTCCCCAACACACTCTTACCATATATACATTATGAACTAAATTTCTCAGCTAATCTGCCATAACTATCTTATAACTACAGATTTAACAACCTATTTCAGATAACTTCAGATAGGGCACCAAATTAGTAGATAAAAATATGTAGCACTTACAGTCATCTTTTTAGAGAAAGTTCATTCTTGGTTCTCCACTATTGCAAAATTCTAAATTTGGTTCCCCAACTTTAATACGGAATATTTTTGGTCTCTCAAGTGGTTAAATAGTCTAGATTTAAAACTGAAAGTGATTTTAGCGATGACGTGGCAGCGGTATTGCACACATGCCAGCCTGGCCAACACAACAAAATGAAATATATATATATAAGAAAAACAAGCAAATATTAAGAAAATAAATAAAAATTGAAGATTTTTTGGAAAACACGGATAACTTGAAGACAAGTAAGAAACAAATTAAAATTTTCAGATTTTTTTAGCAAAGTGGAAATTCATAAAAGCCATATTTTTAAAATAAAAATATACAAGAAAATCATAAAAATAAATAGAAAATTTAAAGGTAAAATTATAAAATAAAAAATTAGAAAATTTACTGAAAAATCTGAGTATATTTCTTTTTTTCTTATTTTTTCTGATTTTTATTTTTATGTTTATTGGGTTGTTGTGTGCGTGAAACCGTTATCACATCATCATCAAAACCATTGTTACTAGGTCGAAGGATCAAATCTAGACAGTTTTGATATTTAAAATCAAAACTTTTTATTATTAGAGTCGAGGGATCAAACTTATACTTTTGCAATAGCAGAGGGACCAAATCGACTTTATCCGTTATCCTTCAAGTATGCAGTTCACGTATAGTTACAACAGCTTACATGTAGTCTTGTAAAATTTACTTTATATATCACGAATGATCAAAAGACCGAATAGTAGATTAAAGAAGTGCCTTAATTATCATCTGAATACTAACTTGTTGTGTGTACTTCTCTCCTGCAGTTACCCCGTCAAGTGCCACCCCGGCGAGCGGCAACATGAGCGATGGCTTCAAGGTTCAGACGGGGCTCCGTTACAGCGTCGCGGCAGCTGTGGTCTCCGCAGTCCTGTCATCCATCTTCTGATTTCGCGACAACCAGATGCCCTTTGATTTCTCATCTCCCTTTCTTCTATCTTGCTTGTCTATTTGCTCTGCAACGTGTTATGCAGATTCGTTTCTGATGTAGTGTTTTGTACCTGTTTTCTTCCTGTGTGGCACGATGAGTCGATGGTTCACCATAATATATATCCTGGGGAAAAATGTGGTTATGCTTATGTTCTCTTCTAAAATAGGTAGTATGTAGTTATGTTGTTGGCCTGATCGAAACCTGAATACACAAATGCTGTGTGTTAATGCCGGATGCTTGTATACAAAATTGTTGCTACGACAAACAGTGCTATAAATAGGATATTACCACTGTAAACTACTCGCATCTCGTTTCAGAAAAAGTATACTACTCGCAGAGATGTTCTCAAAAAATTCGTCACAGAAATATTGAGTTAGAAGTTGAAGGCTCATGAGACATGAGCTAGCTTTGTCGCCTAGCTTTTTGCTTGCTTCCATAGTCATCCATTCCATCCTTGTGTCTCCCAGTTGCTCCTGTCTGTGTCCAGGGGCTGGCTGCTGGCTGATCATGAGTTAGCTTTGCCTGACCGCACTGCAACATGACAAGAACTAACCAGATGCCAGTCCAAGATGCTAACTTGCTCACCAATTGTTTCTTTTTCCTTTTGAGAGTAAAATTGTTGGGTTGTTTGCTTGTACGTCTTGCGTTCTGAATTTCTGACGATAGCACTCGCCGACTTGGTTTACTAGAAACACAAAGATAAGATTTGAGGCCAAGAAATCGTGGGCGCCATGCCCCACGTCGTGCCGCGCATTCGATCGATCATGCTCGCACATTGGCCTCGCAACATCTATCCCTGGCCGGTCAACTCTTTGTGCTCGTAGCCATTTGCCCTTATTTTCTTCTTCTTAATTAGCCCCACGCATGCACCATTATTGCGTTTAACCGTCTGGATTATAGATCTGGTGATGGCACCCCTCCCCAATCCGAGAGACGATGCTCCAAATAATTAAGCCTGCCCTGCCGCCTGCCGGTGATCAAACAGTTGGACACCATGTGCGACTCCATTACCAACATGGTTTTTGTGTGTGTTAGCTAATAAGACCAGATTGACTTTTAGGTGGCACCAACAATGATTAGCATAACTGCTCGATCAGAACAACACAAATGAGAGAGAGAGAGAGGGGAAAAAACCGGCTCGACTCGATCGAAAGGGTGAAGGAATCGTTTGGTGGAGCTCCAATTTGAATGGAACTGGATTGAGTAGGAATATATCTGCATGCCACCAACCTCAAGTTTGGAGTTCGGAATTCCTTTATCTGATCGATCTGTCGTCCGTGATTCGCGATAGACCGGGCTCTTTGTGCGTGGTCCAAGTATCAATGTCAGGATCATGCATGAGCTAGCCATATATACTTTTCATCGAGCAAAAGCATTTTAACTATTTGTAATTTTATACGTATCATGGAAAGAATCATTCCTAGAGCCAGAAGATGAATCCAAACTCACGATTTTAGCACATGCATCGCCGCATAAAATGAGGTTCTTGGATTACGAGATGCTGGCGTTGTTACTGTCAAACATGACCGATGGCATAACACATGAACAGAGTTCAGTAAGAATTAAATCACTAAGCTAGCTAGCTAGCAAGCAGCCAAATGTATGTATGAATGTATGATGCATGTGAATCAAAGTGATTCCTATCTATCTGGCGCCCGTTGGGGAGGCAATTCCGGGATCCAAGCCTGAAACTGGGGTCAAGTTTGGGTATTGAAATGGCTAAACCAGTCTCTAATTAAACTAGCTAGGTGCCCATCTGGCATCTCAGATGTACATGGTGAGTAAGCAGCTAGAAGAATTGTTTTGCTTTGTCCATACACGTGAAAAGACCAAACTAGCCCCATCCTCATTGCGTTAACTTCTTTTCTTTCAAAGCGCTCTCTCTCTCTCTCTCTCTCTCTCTCATCTCAAGCATATAATACTTTTTGAAGCTACTTTTTCAGCAACTTTTTTAAGAAAAAAATAAATGAAGCCGCAATCCTCCTCACAAGGACCAGGAGAGACCACTATAAAAACCGGACTTGCCCTCGATCTCTCAGCTCTCACCACCCATATCGATCGATCTTCGTCTCCACCTCCATCGATCACTAGAGCAAGTTGTTAGGGCCCAACCCATACATATGGAGAAACGGAGAAGAAGCCTGTGCACCGTACTAGTGGCGGTGGCGGTGGCCTTCATCGCCACAATGACGTCGCCCGGCGAGGCGGCGTACGGCGGCGCGGGTCTGTCGCCGGACTACTACAAGGACTCGTGCCCGGACCTGGAGTGGATCGTGCGGCGGGAGGTGACCAAGAAGAAGAACGAGACGATCGTCACCATCCCGGCGGTGCTCCGGCTCTTCTTCCACGACTGCCTCGTCAATGTGAGTTGTATATTCTAGCTAGCTTGAATTGCTTGCTTGCATTGGACGGACGTCTTATTCTCTAGCTAACTAGCTGATTAGATGCGGCGCGTTCTTGAGGACTGCAATGCCAGCTGAGCCCTGATGAAGGTGACCGAAATGATCGAGCAGCATTTGATTCATCTCTTGAGTTTTGATTCCTTGATTATTCAAAAGTTTCTTCAACTTGCTCAGCTTTGGAATCATTTCTTTCCTCCCATGTCTTGTTCGTGAAGCCATTTCATTTCCAAAGGCATAAAGCTGAAAGATTGCCACTGCTTTCCAGTGGTACCCTGCTGCAGGCATCACATGTTAATTCCCATTTGCCACTTCGATCGATCTCTTCATCAAATGGACCTTTCTTTGTTAGGTTCAGAACTTCAGAACATACATTAGCAATAAAAATAAAAATTGTGCCAGTAAATTATAGCTAAGGGGAATTAGCTAGCTGCATTGTTTAGTGGGAGCTGGAACAACTCGATTGCCGCGCGTGGTCGTCGGTTGCGACAGCCATGCATGTGACAGCGTGACTTTTCATCTGCTACCCTCATTATCAAATTGCACCCCTGTCGGATCTCCCTCCATCTCTTTCTATCCTCGTGTCTTCTCTTCTCCATAGTCCATACATCATACTACTCAGTAATCATCATCTCAGCTCAAATACTTGCAAATTCTTTCTAATTTCGATTTCATTGATGTGAGGAAAAGTAGAAAGTATTTAAAATGTTTCCTGGAACGGAATTAATTCTCACCAAAAATCAGCAAAGAAAAACCTGCTACCTTCTTTCTTCGAGAATACTCAGGAGTACGGCATGCGAACCTACCACTAGTATCGAAATTACTACTTATCAGCTGTAGTCCAAAGCTGTGAGGAATAAAGATTGAAGAGATAGATGCCTCTGTCAGAGTGAGCATAATGATGTTTAGTGGCGTACTGACAATCATGTAGCTGGCATCTCATATCTTTTCCTTTCCTTTTCCTTTTTGTTGTTTGGGTTGACCTACACATAGGGCGAAGCGTGAACGCGCGCGTGTCGAGCACCAGTTGTGCCGGCCACACTTAGAGCCAATATTTGAACGGAGATACAAGCACTTTTGTATTGAAACTCTATGCTCCTAAAACAAACAGCAAGTGAGCCGCATTTATACAAACTCTGATGTATATGGCCATACAGAATCCATGTTCCCATTTCATGCCGTTGCAATTTTTCAGTACAAGAGTGAGTAGAATGTTTTATAACTTCACCTCCAATCGCAGGGCTGTGACGGTTCAGTCCTGATAGCGTCTCCCTACAACAATGCCGAGAAGGACTCAGAAGACGACACGTCCCTCGCCGGCGACGGCTACGACACGGTCAACCGGGTCAAGGCCGCCGTCGAGCAGAAGTGCCCCGGCGTGGTCTCCTGCTCCGACATCCTCGCGCTTGCCGCCAGGGACGTCGTCCTCCTGGTAATTAAGCACGACTTCTCTACACCACCATACTTGGTTTTCTGAAAACCTGCAGCGTACCTGATAGATAATGTGGGTGCAGGCGTCCGGCCCCAACTGGACCGTGGAGCTCGGCCGTCGCGACGGCCTCGTCTCCAAGGCCAGCGACGTCAAGGGCAAGCTGCCCGGCCCGGACATGCACGTCAAGGAGCTCGCCGCCATCTTCAACAAGAACGGCCTGTCCATGCTCGACATGGTCGCGCTCTCCGGCGCCCACACCGTCGGCTTCGCGCACTGCACCCGCTTCGCCAACCGGCTCTACAACTACAGCAGCACAACGCCGACGGACCCGTCGCTCAACCCCGACTACGCGGCACAGCTCAAGGAGGCATGCCCGCCCAACGTCGGCGAGACCATCGCCGTCAACATGGACCCTGTCAGCCCCGTCACCTTCGACAACATCTACTACTCCAACCTTGTCAACGGCCTCGGCCTCTTCGCCTCCGACGAGGTGCTCTACACCGATAAGGCGTCGGCGTCGCGGAGGATTGTGGAGGAATTCGCCGCAAGCCAGCCCAAATTCTTTAACGCGTTCGTCAACTCCATGATCAAGCTGGGAAGAGTAGGGGTGAAGACCGGCAACGATGGAGAGATCAGAAGAGTCTGCACTGCCTTCAACCACTAGATGGCTGCAGCAGCAACTGTAATTCAGATGTGTTGTTCTGAGTTTGATATACATGTACCCTTTTTAGGGTATATACTGAGTTTGATTCTTTGGCATACAGTTTTCAATTTGTTTGAGGGTGGTTTTCTCCTTTCTGTTTTTCTTCTCATTTTTTGCTTATTATTTGTGGGTGCATTTTTGTACAGCCTGAAGATGTAATACCATTGAGGATTCTCACTTGAAAAAGTTAATCTGATGAGTAAGACTAATAAAGGGAAACGATTTTGGCTTATGGTTCAGTTTTTTTAGAAACGAGCTTCTGATTCAGTTTGTTCAAATACATGTTTTTCACCAAGAAAAGGTCATCTTTGATATAACAAAGGTCAAACTAAAATGAACAAAAGAAGTAAACAACTAGACATCAATTGATCGATTAGGCGGTTTTAAGATCTACAGTATTATAGCCAGCAGAGAAATAAGAGAATAATAATAATAATATATGAGCATGTTCATAAAGTAAGACATATGCTCTAGCACAACATTGAGAATGTGAAATTAACCCTGGTGCCTTTGTAAATGTTCAGTCACCACCACTGACCTGAAAAAGCCAGAGGCTCCATGCCTAGGATATATCCTGAAGAAACCCACAGGAAGTAGTAGATGCAGCCTAAGATTTCTGAATAATCAGTTGCTCAAAGCTGTCAGCTTCTCCGAAGGCACATCGATGCTTCCCCCAGAATAAAGATTACCATGAACACTTCTCAGTTGATCGTCCTTCGCCTGAAGAGTCTCTTTCCTTCTCCTTCTTTGTTTTGACCTTTTTCAAACATCTCAATATCTGATGAACTCACCGTACCGATTGGCAAGTATACAAACAGCAACCAAGATACACGGATGTCCGAGCTTTCTACCCCACATCATATGAATTCACTTCTGGTAGCAACGTGTGCAGTGCAACAGCTGAGCCAGTGTAAGAACTTTGGATTCCAGTGTCACACGCAGGAAGATAACTATCGAAAATACATGTAAAACTGATACCCTGAAAGGTGAATTTCCATAAAAGGAACGTGCATTATCTGAAGACAATAATCTGATTTTAGAGTGGAAAAAACGATGCATTTGTACACTATATGAGCTCCTCACTGTAGAATCTCTGGTTACAAAAACATGAACTCAAGAATAGCAAATAAAGATAGCATTTCAGCTGAGTACCTCTTCAAAAGATGAACTACATATGACCTGCTAACTGCTAACATAGCTCGGCAATCAGCCCTTCAGCAAGATGCAACATACATGGACTACATAGTACTCACGTATGAAGCTCAAGTCAGAAGCACAAAAATGCATACCCAAAACCACTTGCAAATAATATGCCAATATGCCATTGGAACACAGGTTCCTTCAGAAAAGTACATGCTACCAACCCGCATTTTTACTTTGGGACCTCAGCAATGACATATTCATAGTAGTAGAACAATTTATTTTTTTACGAATACGAGTCTAACACAGTATGTCAATCATAAGCTGTATAGCAATGTAAACAAAGTGAAACATCCCCAGTCATCTAAGCAATAAAACTTGCTAGGGACCATATGATTCCTATGTAGTATTTTTTTTTCCTATCTGTTTTAAGCAGGAGGAAAACAAAAAACCTGTCGTGTATCATCGTTTCTATCACAATGTGTTCTTCCCATGATCAGCATGACTGAACTTCAAAAAAATGCACACAGCGTGAAATTTCTCTATCACAAAAATGTGCATGATTTAGAATAGTGAGAGCCTATGTTCAGCAAGCAAGTCCGTGATCAAATACTAAAGACTGAAGACACGGCACCACCATGTTTTCATCTGTCTCCACTTACTGCACTGAAGACATGCAACTCCAACAATCTTCTGTACTGGCCTTGTTCAATCTCTGCCTCATTTGCACCATGTAATAACAGGAGTTCAATGACACAATCTTCCCAGTCGATATCATCACAGGGCCCTCTTTTCTGTCTCTTCTTCCCACCATCCGGACCATTTGACATCTCTGCCGGATGATCCCTGCTATCTATTCTCTTTCTCCCTCGCTTCTTCCTGACCAATTTTTTTGGTGGGCTAACGTCTTCATTTCCTACAACAGCCTGTGAATCATTTGAACTTGCAGCAGAAGCAGCAGGAGCCTTCTTAATTGCATCGATTCGGCACTTTGCAGCTTCAATCCGTGCTCTTCTCCGCTTCTGCAACTCCATTCCTGCAGTAAACGATGGCGGAGGTGCATCGTAGCCAATATCAATATCGGCTACCTCCTCAAGTGGCATGTCCTTGGTCCAGCCATCATCCAGCGAATCCATCAAAGGGTCCAGCTCCAGTCCTCTCCTCCACTCCTTCCTCTTGCTAGCACCTTTACCAACCTCCCCTAGTTCCTTTAGCTGGGCGAGCTTCTGTAAGACATTTTGATAAGCATCTGACAGGCATCCCTCCGAGATCTTCAAATCCTCCGATTCCTTCCCTTCTTGTCCAGAATTCTTGAAATCTAGATGATCAACATCCAGGGGAACAATCTGGAGGTACTTGGATTCGTCCTCATCAACGGATGAGTAGGTCTGCACAATGCCGGCCATGTCCGGAGCGAAGCTCTCAAGAAACCGTTCCGACGGGTCGGATTGTGACCGCATCTCCATGAGCCGGAGCAGCACGGGCGCGTTGAGGAGCAAGTTTTTCGCGTTGACGTCGGCGCCCCAAGGAAGCAGCTCCCGCGCGACACGCACGAGCGCGTCAACGAACTCCTTGTATCGGCGGAGGCTGGTGTGCGGCACCGCCGAGATGTCCTGGGCAATGTCTTCCACAGAGACAGTGGTGACCCCGTTCACCTCCGCGGCGAAGGCGAGGAGGCCGGCGACAAGGGGGAGCGGGTGCCGACCGGTGGTGAGCGACCACTTGGAGGCGCAGCGGAGGAGAAATCGGGCCCGGGAGAGGATCGCCTCCGTCTTTTCACCCGCGGCAGAGGAAAGCGAGTGCGAGCAGCGCACGGCGCGTTCGAGCGCGGAGGAGTAGTCGAAGGACGGCAGAGGAGGGAGGGAGAGGTGGGACGTGATGCGGGAGGCGAGGTCGGCGAGCGAGACGGTGGTGCAGGACGCGGCCTCAGCGGCCTCGGCGAGGGAGAGCGGGAGGCGGTGGGTCCGCGCGACGAGGAAGGCGCAGGCGGCGGCGAGGGCGGGGAGGAAGGCGGAGCCCGGGGTGGCGAGGTTCCCGGCAGTGGCGGACTTGGCCATGCGGAGGGCCTCCTCGGCGCGGGTGGGGGAGAGGCCGAGGCGGGCGGCGGTGGAGGTGATGACCGCTGAGGCTGCGGCGAGCTTGTTGTCGCGGTAGGGGCACTGGGAGTGGTGGTGGACGAAGGAGGCGGCGCGGAGGTCGAGGCGGCCCTCGTCGGTGAAGGCGGTCTGGTGGACGAACTCGGCGGCGCCGGCGTCGTGGACGCGGCCGCAGGAGGTGCAGACGAGAGCGCCGGAATCCGGGTCGGAGACGACGGCGCCCTCGCCGCAAGACCAGCACGTCGACTCCATCGCCGGCGGCGGAAGCAAACGCAACGATGTGGTGTGGGGAACTGGGGATGCGATTCGAGTTGGAGTCCGTTACGAATTTATTTATTGAACCGACTTAAGAGGACACATGAATTTGTATTTGTCTTTTAAAGATTAAACATGAATTCTGTACTCTTTATGAAACAGAATCAAATCTTACTCCTTGAAAATTAAACATGATTTAGCTTTCCTGTTTGCAGAGTTCAGACAATTTATTTTGTATTTCAACAGTCCAGAAACAGTAATGTTCCTTTTTGACAGATACACGTATATGCAGATTTCCAGCTCAACACTGAAAATGTTCAGACAAAAACACAGAACTACCATACACTTGGATGCTTCATCATACTGAACTTTGCATGCCCAGCAGCAGAAATTTGTGATGCCATAAGAGTATATATAACTCATGAACAGAAGGAAGACGCAAAGACTTTGACCCTTATGCTCTCCAAAGAGTCAGATGACCAAGACAAGACTCAGGACATACACATTCTCTGGAGCTCTTGACGACCCACCTTTCATGTCAGGGGTTTACCGTATAGATTCGTGTAGACGATCTTCGTCCGGTGGACCAGGATCAAGCTCAAGACGACAGCGATGACGCAGAACCCTGACATGATCAGGGACGACAGGAAGAAGCAGATGGCTCCCTCGCACTTGAGCAGTGGAGTGGCGTCGGAGACCATGCCAAGCAATCTGCCGGGCACTCCCAGCAATGGTGAGTTGTGGTGCTGGTGAGCCTGCTTCTCGGCTTCATAGTCATAGATGCCGCTGGCAATAATGCCTGAGAAAACCAGGGAGCCTGCCGGGTTTGCGACTGTAAGAAAGTTGTACAACGCTCCGAAATTTTTCAGGCCAAACAGTTCGGAGGCAGCAGCTGGCACGATCGCCCAGTGGGCACCGTACCCTAGTCCGATAAGAAGTGTGCCGATGTACATCGTGCCAGGCCAAGCCATCGCGAAGAAGAAGTGTCCGATTGCCATGAATACTTGAGCTGTGGCTAATGCAATTGCCCTTGGATATGCATAATCCCTGAAAAGAAGGTGACAAGGAAACCATCAACAAACAAAACAGGGGCCAAGTTCCTCAATACAAAAATACATACTTGACAATAATCTCCGAAAAGTAGCCCCCAGCAATACGTCCAAGGAAGTTCCAAATGCTAATTATTGACACAAAAATGTGGGTTTCCTCATAGCCCAATGACTGACTCATTTGCCCGAGATTATCGATCACAGTGAGCCCTGATCCTGACCCCAACAGAAGGGAGAAAAATAAAAGCCAAAAATCTGCCTTGATCAGCGCCTGCATCAATGTGAAATCCTCTCCTCGTCGTGGACCTTTCCTCCTTTTAACCCTGACGGCGCCAACAGCAGCAGCCTGGAATAGCTTAGCCTGCAATTCTGCAATCCTCTTTTGCCTCTCCGAGGCTGGAAGTAGATCAACTTCCTTTGGTTTTTCATCCTCCACCTCACTGAGTATAACCTCATTTTGCTCTTCAGACGGTGCTGACGCACTTGCTTCTTCTCTCCGAGGTGATGGTAACAGTAGTGCATAGACACTCTCGTCGTCGTCTGAAAAGAAGCTGAGTATCACAGGGATGACTATTGGAACTAGCAAGAGGACCATTAGAATGATGGTAAACAGGACTGTCACTGTGTGGCTCACGTCGACAAGGTCTTCAAGTAACATCACACCCATCAGATAAGCGGCCAAGACCAAGCAGACGCTGTATACAAACATGAAACTTGTACCATCAGAAGGCCGTACTTGTCTGTGTCCTCCGACTGGTCTAACAATGAACATTAAAGCAATAACTACCATTGTTGGGCCAACCGCAACCATGAAAATCAATGCAGCATGATCAGGCGAGTGTACCATTGCATAAATCTGTGTTAGGATTGCACCACTCAAACCAGCAAATCCCTTGAGGATACCAACAATTGGTCCACGGTTCTTGGGAAAGTTCTGAACACATGAGACAAGCGCAGCAGTATTGAAATATGTCTCACCATTATTACCAACAAAGATTAGAATGCACATCTGCGGTGAGACGAGAACCTTTTAGTGCAAGAGCCAATATAAAAATAATTGAAGAAATACAAAATGTAAACAAAGATCCAATTAGATCATATGGCAATTATGAAAGGAATTCAAGGTTCCAAATGCCCGAACTGAAATGAGGACATGGAATCCTGTACCACAGTACCAGAATGTACCTTAGAAAGTTGGGTGGTAGATTAATACTTTGGAGAGGACTGGTCAATGATCCACTAGGTTTATTGTTTAGATGCTCGACTGAATCCCAACTCAGCTAGCACATGCATGTCTTTAAGTAGGTGGTCCTCTGAGCTCAAGCTACGCATTTGATGCTTTTCAGAGGACATGTTTCGATGTTATTTGTTCATTTCTGATGAAACTACCATGCTACGCATTGAAGTACCACTGCACTAAATGGCTTAATTCAAAGCCATCTAAAAAAAAAGCTCAAGATCACCCAAACATAGTGTAACTACCCGTGGAAATGACTAATTCTCACTGTTGTCAAACCAGCCAGATTACTCATTGCTGCGTTGTCTGTCAGATGATTAGATGGACCACAGAAAGTTCTTGCAACTGGCTATTCCTATTCATGCAAGTGCGTTGCATATACTCCTATGCTAGTGCCAGATGTCTTGCAGTCCAGATATTGTCTTTCATTTATCTATTCGCCAAAATTTAGGAAACTCTATTGTGGGCATGCATGCCAATAATGATCCATAGTGACCCTGCAGCTTGAAATGCACAGCGGAGTTGGAAAAGATTTTTGAGGCTAGTACATTGACATGAACTATCTGAACTTCAGAGCAATTTCAGGAGATTAGATAATGAAGGTTAACTAAAGGCACATGGGAGGTGAGAAAGCGACCACTAGCACTTTCTAAGGGACAGTACACCTCGACGACTAGGAAGCATATTCGATAGGTTGTATGCTAAAATATCCTTAGTACATGTCATACAGCAGAAAAAGTCGATTGTTTGGGCCAATGAAAATCTGAGAATGATATCTGAATATAAAATTTCAGTGTTTTGGATGAACATAATTTAATTTCCAGGGTGACTCAATACTGTGTCTTAATACGATTAACAGAAAGCATTGAAGTCCAACTGCGACAATAGTCCAAAACAAGGAATTTGCCATTTTTTCTAAACAAAGTCGAACAGCAACTCTCCATCCTTGCAGACAGGCATACAGTTAGGATGTGTGATTGACCCATATTTGTTTCCAGATGACCAGAAAAGGGAAATAGCATGCGTCACGGGACATGATTAGTTTCCAATCCCAATCTTGGAAACTTGAACCGTACAAAGCACAGCAGGAATGTACCGGAACATCACAGCATCGGATCATGAATATGAAACTGAAACCTCAATAACCACTACATATAAGTTCCATCAGAGCATCGTGTACGCTTCAATTAGCAAAGAAAATCACGGGCAGTAGCAGCTAAAGAAATTACTGAGCATTAGGAAAACATGGGGGCTACCATGCAACCAATGCTGCAATTGCAGAATGGAAAAGGAAACGGAAGGATTGATGGGAGGGGTAGGTAACGGATCTCACCGCCCAGAGCGGGGGCACGGGGACCCGGTGGGTGACGGCGAGCCAGACCCAGCCGTAGCCAACGAGGTTCTGAGCGGCGCCGATGAGGAGCGCGGCCCAGAGCGGGAGCACGGCGCAGAGCGTGCCGGCGAGGAAGCCGACGCTGTCGCCGAGGTCCTTGGCGACGCCGAGGCCGGCGACCTGGCGCTGGTTGTACCCCAGCGAGCTCTTGATGACCGGTGAGAGGCTGCCGAACAGGTAGCCCACCCCGGCGAAGGACTGCATCCACATGGCCGCGACGAACACGAGCCAGCGGTTCCGCAGGAACCCCCGCAACCGGCTCCCCACCTCCACCATTGCAGGCAGCAGCTATCTCTCCGACCGGAATCAAGAAAGAGCTGAATCCAAGCAAAAGAAGGGGTTTTGGATAGGGAGGAAAGAAGCTGTCCAGCTTGTGGAGGCAGGCAAGCAAGAATTGGAACCGAAAGCCTTAAAACAGCCCCGGATTGGGCCGGCGGCGATTCAGCGATGATCGGCTCCGCTGGACTTATTGATTGCTGATAAGAATGTGCGTCCGTACCGTACGCAAATGAGCAGGGGAGGTTGGAGAAACGGGCGAGGCGAATTTGGGCGATGGCGGTAGGGGTAGGGGTAGGGGTAGGCCCCCGTGGGCGATGGCGAGAGGAGGAGGACTCTGACGCGACATCGGGGAGACAGCGAGAGCTGGGGGGAGAAGACGGAGCCGCGATGTCTATTTCTTGGTGTGGGCTGCGCAGGGCTCTGATGGGCCGTACTAAGGCCCTGTTTCGTTGGGCTTCTGGCCAGCTTTCCACTGAGAAAAGCCGAAGTCCAACCAAACATCCGGCTTCGGGCCGGCTTTTTTCAACAGCTCTAACAGGGTTCGCGTGTAAATTCCTCCCTAACGAAAAGCTCAACCAGACCAGCTTCCCGCAACAGCTCACTTAGATTTTCGAAGCATTTTCCATTTTTGCCCCTCTCGGTTCGCTCAATTTACGGGCAAATGCCCTTTCCAGATCGTTCCCCTCCGCTCCTGTGTCTTCCCCATCCCGACGCGGGCCACGGCGACCAGATCTGGCGCTCCGCCGCGCTTGTCCACGGAGGCGGTCGCGAGCGGGGATGAGGACCGTGGGAGCCGGCTCGCGCATGTCCCACACGCGCACGGTCCAGCCGCCGGAGGTGGACGCGAAGACGTCGGGGGAGTTGGGGAAGGAGCAGAGCGCGTCGGAGGAGAGGAGGGGCAGGGCGGCGACAGAAGAGGAGCCAACGACGGCGGGGAAGACGAGACGGCGCGGGGAAGACGGGCACCCGTTGAGGAGGGTGGTGGCCACCGAGTGATCTGCATGGCGGTGGAGGCGAGCGGCTGCGGCGGGCGCAGTGGCCATGGTCGGGCGGACGGCGTGGGGAGGGAGGGCGAGAAGGCCGAGGGGAGGGAGGAGCCGGAGCCGGCGGCGCGAGGCCCTTGTCGGCGAGGGCGGGGAGGGCGGATTTGGGGCGATGGCCCTTGTCGGCAAGGGCGGACTTGGGGAGGGAGACGGCGAGGGAGTTGGGCACGGAGAAGAGCACGACGGCGGCGGCGGGGACCGGGAGGAGGGACCGCCGGCGGCGGGCACAGAGGGGAGGGACCGGCGACGACGGGGACAGAGGGGAGGGACCGGAGGCAGCGGTGGATTTGGGTCGGGTGGGCGATGCCCCCTGGCCCCTTTTTATTTTTTTATTTTTTATTTGTATTTATTATTTTCTGTAATTTTAGTTTAAACAACTATTTTTATGTATATTTATTATTTTCTATAAATTTATTTAAGAAATAATTTGTATTCTATTTGTATTTGTAATTTTTTATTTTTTATTTGTATTCGTATCATTGGATCGAACCTCACACGATGTCGATTTTAAAATTTGGTTCATATTAATCTTAGGGGTATTTTAGACAATTCGTTCATATACAGCCAACAGCCACAGCCCAACTAAACGTGCACAACCGAATCCTTACATGCCAATAGTTACAGCCGCTATTCCATACAGCTAGCCAACAGCCGCTTTTCCAACAGCCACAGCCCGATCAAACAGGCCTAAGCCCGACAGCATTAGCGTCCTTCCCACGCCATCTCCACCCCCAATCAATCAAATCATTCACGCTCCCATCGCCACCACCGCACCCACCAGAGCTCCAAACCCTAGCCATGGACCCTGACGCCGTGGCCAAGGCCTTCGTGCAGCACTACTACCAGACCTTCGACTCCAACCGCGCCGCCCTCGTCGGCCTCTACCAGGATGCCTCCATGCTCACCTTTGAGGGCGAAAAGTTCCTCGGCCCCGCCGCCATCGCCTCCAAGCTCGGATCCCTCCCCTTCCAGCAGTGCCACCACAAGATCGACACCGTCGACTGCCAGCCCTCGGGGCCCCAGGGCGGCGTCCTCGTCTTCGTCTCCGGCACCATCAGCACCGGCCCAGGGGAGCACGCCCTCAAGTTCTCCCAGGTCTCCCCCGCTCCCTTCTCTCCCCTCGCCTGATCCGCGCTCATCTGACCTGATCTGATCTAGTAATAACTGCTGCGATTCGCCTAAGGCTTCCCTTGTTTGTTTCTAGTCTGCCGCTCATCTGATCTAGTCATTTGTGGTCACTGCTGCGATTCTAATTCGTTTAGTCCCAAATCCCCAATCCGGTGGTGTTCCCTAGGAGGATCTCGATTTGTTGGTTAGAATTGTTCGTCTCATCTGTGCTTATAGTACTGTGATGAGTTCGGTCAATCTCCTAACCTTCTATAATCTGATTATAGATGCTTCTGTATTATTGCCTAGTATTCTAGGGTACTACTAATATTTGTTTGGGCCGCGACCCATATGTTGGGAGTTGTGACATTTATAGGGAGCATTTGCAGTAGTTAATCTTCCCGTGATTTTCGGACGAACGTTGTGTCATTTTGATCTCCATGTCTAGATTTCCTTGTTCGTCCTGTCCATGGTTGATCCCTTTAGTACTTCTCTTGTTTCCTTTTAATGCTTTCAGATTTACTTTTCCGCAGGGTAGTTGGCGCCTACTTGTTTCTGCATTCTGTTTTCTTATCCAATGCCATAGTCTACTATTTCCAGAATTCATCAATCTGACAAAGAGTTGTTATCGAATATATTGCCATGCAATTTGGTACTGACCATGCTCTTTGTTACTTATAGCGTTAGGATATTTCATCTGTAGGACTGTGTGTGTTGCACTATCGTTGAATTACTGTTACTCTCACCTAGTTACTGTTGTATTTCTGATCTTCCATTGTTTTGTGGCTCAATTCTATGTCTCTGTCACTGGGTTTGGCCATGTGTACTTCTTGCCATGCTAGTGAATACTGAGATGTGGTTGTTTCCTGCTGAGAATAGATAATAGGCTGTGCTTTGTTGCATCACTACTACACTTGTATCATTTCTAGGCTGCTGGATCACTTTTTGGCATTATGTCAATCAAGTTTTAATGTTAGGAAATTGTTATTGTCTCATCAAGTATTAATCTGATGTTGTTATCCCTTAATTTTCTTCTTGCTGGAGTAACATGAGATGCTTTGCATTTTTCTTCTTCACTTGATTGTGAGAGATTAGGAGTACATATGTGTATTGCGCTTCTGCTTGCCCTTGTTCGCATGATTCATGGGGCATATATTAGCTTGAATTCTCTTTTTTGATCTGCGATACTATGAGAGTCATTATCTTCCTAGTGTTATGAACATAGGATTTGTCCATGTAAAAATTTGGAAGGGAGCCTTTTTAGAGTTTTAGGTTGTAGTGGTGTACCCATTGCATTGCTTCTGTCCTAAGTTTCATTGCCTTCCATTTCAAAATTCCTTTTACCATGCACTAATTATATGATGGCAGTATGCTGTATCCGTAATCAGGTGGTTGTTTAGAAAAAAAGGCATATGGAATTACCTCCTGAAGTTGAGTAAATTACACAATGTCAGAACTGTCTATATTGGCCAACAAAGAATGAGTATAACCTATGATCTGCTAGTGAAATAATCCAACACCTTCTATGTCAAGCTGCATCTTAATTAGGCGGCTAATGATGTTAAGTGCTATAACATGTGCAAACGAATCTTTGACGTAGAATTGGGAGTTTCCAAATCTAGCTTTGATGCTTATGTGTGACCATAGGAACTAGGAAGCCATACACAGAGCTTTCAGCCAATATTGCCATGCTTCTAAATGAGGTCATCCAGTATGCAGCTAGTATTGTTTACGCTTGGCATAGCATACCTAGTAATCAATATGTCAACATTTGTATTTGTATTTTGGAGTTTTTAAGATACAGTGAAGCTCTGCTGAGTCTGCTCATTGGATTAGATGATATTGATGGTCCTCTCAAGTAAAGTAATTTGTAATTCATACCACCTCATCTGAACAAATGTAGTTTGATCAAATTTCAGTAGCCCCCCTGCTTGTGTTGCATTTTCAGAAGAGTGTTCTTGATTTTGCATGGTTCTTGATTGCCTTGATTTCTGGATGGCTAAATGGCTTAGAAGAGTGCAGCCCTTAAATTCACATGTCCATTTCCATGTTGTGTTCAAGCCGCTCTCTGTTTGCATGAATACTATTAGGTTACTACTCTGGAAGTTGGATTGTTTTTAGTCCTGATTGGAGGCATGTGTCTCACTGAGTTGATAGGGTCAATGAAAATTACATTATGTTGTTCCCCGTTTCTAATCCCAAGGAAAATATCTCAGTTGACGTCCATGTGAGGATGCCTGGTGTTTTCTAACCTTGTGATCCACTGTTTCTGCAGATGTTCCATTTGCTGCCAGCTGGAGGGAGCTTCTATGTGCAGAACGACATGTTCCGCCTGAACTATGGTTAAGGAAAGTCGAAAACTCTCACAACAAGGAACTGGTTAAGGGATTTGTGTTGAATACAGAATGATGCTGCGACTCTTTGTTTGTTCGTCAACTGGTGCAATTTATTGCAAGAAATTGCTAGACTCAATTTGCATTAGCCAGAATTTCTTTTTCTTTTGTGTGTCTCATGCACTGACTTTGTGTGGGTAACACTGTTTCTCTGGAATGTTGATGAAAACCGTCCAAATATTATTCATGGTGGCATCTCTGGGGGTCTGTTTCTGGTTCATTTAGATCTACTTCTCCATGTGCAGGAATTTCTTCCCTTATACTTGGGAAGCAGGCAGCTGGATCAGAACTGGTTGTTGGGAAAAGTTTTTATTATTCAGGATGCAAACGCACGTGAAATCGGTTTCTGTAATTTATGCTTACGGCTTCAAACTGTGATGGGGCATAGCTGTTGGTTCTCCGGTCCAGAACGTCGCATAATCAGAAGTGAATCTTCTGTATATGACATGTGATATGAAAGACTCAACATGATAGAGCAGTCCACTTGATGTGATTGGTAGTGAATAAACCGTACACATTTTTATTTTCCGGTCATTTTCTGTCAGCTTGATGAAATTAATCTGTCTTGTGTCGTGCTTGTAAGACTAGAGGCAAGTTCCCGTGCTAAAATTGTTAAGTGGCAGTGGGCTTCAGATTGGATGCTCTGTTGATCGTACAGACTGGAAGGCCCATTAGTCCGATTCGGCCGCTTGGCAGCAGCTTCTTCTTCGTCGCTACGGAATGCTCCTCTTCAGTATCGTGGCGTAAACTCACATTGCGTACGTAGCACACTATATAGCTTCGCATCCTGACCTGAGAGATGCACCACCATACGAGGCACGACATGCACCACATCGAACTCAAGTCATCTTTCGTCAAGTGAATATTTGACTGTGCATCTGACGACGCATGCAGATCAGCAAGTGTTTGATACAAGACGATAATTGATTTCATCCGATGTTTCTTATCGCGACAAATAGCAGGCTCCTGCTGTTTCGTCGAAGAAAGTTGTTCTTGGAGAGACAATTAGTAAACCAAGTCGGCTGTTGCAAGCATGAGCGGCAGCTAGCTAAACAACAGTGCAGGTTTGGTCGACGTTTGGTGCATCTGTAGACTTCAGCCACGTATACCCTTCCTCTCAAGCAGATTCTCTCAATCCGTCCTTTTCTTCTGTGCGATTCTCTTTAATTTGGTCATGAACGGAAAGAAAAACACAAGAAAGATAAAGTAAGCACACGTTTAAAGAAACTAATGGTCATATAAGTCTTCCTGGCAAAAATAAAAATAAAAATGCTCACATAAAAGTTGATCTCCGAGCATATGTACGCATGGATTTCCCAGATTCTAATAGCTTATGAAATATGTTTAGTTACAGGTGTTATGATTTCCTTAAATATGTTTACTCGATTAATTCTTGAACTCTGGATTAGTTGTTATAAACTAACCTCGGTTTGGGAGAGCTCAGCCACCTTTATAGTCAGTTTATTCTGCAAAAACAAAATCAAGGTGCTCTCAAACTTCTTGTATATATGTACCATGCATGAATGAACATTGCAACGAAATTAATGCAGGTCCACAACACGTATATGCTAGAATGCTATGGAGATCAATGATTTAGCTCCGGTATGACCTTAACAACTGCCAAAGCGTCTGTCACTATCTCCTCAAAACGTCTTAGCTCAGCCATGCTCATCTTGTTAACATCTGATTCCAGGGTCCTGAAACTTACTTGGACAATTAGACATTGTAATGCAAAACATATCATCTTAGACACAGCTTCAGGTTTATGTTCATTACCACTGAGCAAATTGGTTTAACTCAGATACCGAGTCCGGAGCGGACCGCTCATTCAGATCAAGCTGTCCAAAGAATATCGGAAAAGAGCCAGTTAAAGAGAATAACGACGATTAGGTGGTTTTCTTTTTCAGAATCATGGATGTTGCTAGAAGATTCAGCCACATGCATGCATGACGACAGTTCAGGCATGTAGGTTGGAACTAAATCTCCCACAGTTACCAAGATTTACCAGCTAGCATTGTCCGCAGAGCTCCTGCTATTTTCTGCGCGCGCGCGCACACACACAAAACAGCTAGCATTCTCCGCGAGCCCAGGTTTCCCAGCTAATTAACCAACATAGTGAACCCGTCCAACAAGCCCGAAAATTGAACTCAATCCGGTTACCAAAATCCAATGCAAATTTTGGTTTCAAAAATTTCCTGGCTTACCTCAAGGTTTATGGCTACCGGCCGTTAACGGAAATTCCGTAATACCCTTTTTCAATAAATGGTTTTTTTCGCTGGTCAAGTGGCTTAAATAAACAATATCCAAAACAGCAAGCTTATTTGGAAAGTGTTGTTGCAATCTGCAAGGCAACATGGGATATCAATTTCCGATGAAGTACACTATACATATCCATGCGCAAATGTGATTTCATCCAAGTTCATAAACCTAGCTAGGAGTTCCATTTTCAGTAGAGGTGATGACCGGGATCTTAGGCAAGAGGAGTTACAGCCTTGCTTGTCAAGAGTGGCATTTGGTAGAGATAAAGATCTTGCTTCTATGCTTCAAATGGCGACAGATAAGGCCCTCCCACTCCCCGACCACTCTCTCCCTGTGCCGCCATCCCTACTTCCCCTGCCTCCGCGCCTACTCCCACCACCCCCTTCCAGCCAACCATACTAGCCCCTTAGGCGCCATGGCGTCTGGTCTCCACGCACCGCCCCCTCCCCACGCCGGCCCCAGACCTAGATCTAGCACCTCCAGATCCGGCACCTCCGGGCTCATCAACCCGCGTCCACCCGACGTCACCTGGCAGCCCGGCTACGGGCTTACCGCCACCTTTGCCACGATAGCCCCCTCCCTACATCGAAGGATCCAAATGTGTGGCCTTCTACGCCCCCACCTTAACACTGGTTGGTGGCCAGAGGAGGCCTCGCCTTGAATCAGTGGTCGCTGCATTCAAGCCCCGTCTACCACGACACTCCTGCCACGCCACGAAGCTACGACGCCCGTGGATCTAGACACGGCGGTGATAGAGATCTAGACACGGTGGTGATAGAGGGATGGACAACGATGGGCTCGAGGCGCCGCCCATGCTAGGGTGAGCTTTCAACGCGACAAGATCGGTGTCCGGCTGGTCATGCCTCCGCTAGGCTGGCGTGCACCCGTGAGCTCGTCCTAAGGAGGATGCAAGGTAGATGCTTCCGCTGCCTTGCGAAGGACCACTTCGCCCAGAGCTGCCGAGACCTGCTTTGGTGCCTATTGTGCCACCGCTCCAGCCATCGGGCACTCAACTGCTGTCGTGCCGCCCCCCACAGACCATGCCACCACCATCTTCGTTGCAGTACATGTCAGCCGCCCCATACAGCCTCTGCTTTGGCCAGCTAATGGCGGCAAGACCCCCACGCCCCAACTGACACCGCATGTGTCCACTGCAATGGCCCAACAAGGCATCGGAGCACCAGACACGCGATCGGATGAAGATACTTGCATCGTCTCGGCCACGTTCGACCTCAACTGCTACCGCCACTCCTGGGAGACGACAACAGCCATCACGTGGGTCATTGACGCACCGCGCCCAGTCCTGCCAACGGTGGTGGACAAGGCGATCCGGGAATAGTTTCGCCTCCGCTGCTCAGAAGTCATGGTCTGCTGCCACCACCCTGAAGAATTCCTTGTCAAGTTCGAACAAAAGGCGCACTGTGATGATGCCCTGAAGGAAGGGAGGATCAAATCCGGTCGATCCATCATCTTCATCCGGCCTTGACGGCCCCTCGCCCTTGGCACCACCCTGTTCTTCCGAGTCTACATCTGGCTTGAAGGGGTGCCGGCATACGCGTGGACTCCCGACATCATCGAGAGGATCATCGGTCATCGTTGTTCTCTACAGAAGATCGACGATGTCTTGGCCACGATGGAGGACACCACTTCCCAGGGGCTTTGGGCATGGACGTCAAACCCAATCGCCATGCCAAGGTGCTCTGGCTCACGTTCACCTCCTGCGTGCTGGACGAGCGCGCCACGGTGGCCATCTCCATGTCCAGGTCAGAGTGCTGCAAGAAGGGAGCCTCCTTCCGCATCATCGTGCACCTTGACACGGTTGAAGACTACACGGCTACACCGCTTGACTTGGAAGGACACATAGCGAGCTCAGTCCCCTTCACTCCCACTATGATGTGGTTCCGATGGACCCTAGGGACGGTGGATGGCAACCCTCCGCCGGAACACATGCCTGCCAAAGAGGTCGACGACTATGGGGATGTGCGCCATCACGAACGCCGCCACCAAGAGGACCCATACCCATGGTACTTGCTGCATCGCTGAGATGATGAAGACAACGGCGACCACCATGGTGGGGCACAAAACACCTACAGCACGGCGCACAATGTGCACACATATCTAGGAGGAGCACACTGAGACCACATGCGCTCTCCGCGGCGCCGCGACCCTGGTGGCCAAGGGCGCCAAGGGAGTACAGGAGGGCGATGCCATCGAGACCAGACCTCTGCGCCGCTCCCCGTTGCTGCGCCAGCACTAGTGGCTGTACCTACGCTGGCTCCCGTGGCCCCACTGCAGCCTTCAGAGGATGCTAGGAGCAACGCCGCACCATCCTGCTTTCGCCAGATGAAAGAGAAGGCAGATGTTGAAGCTAGCCTCCAAAGGCTCTTCAAGGCCCAGGCTGAGGAGCTACGGGTGGAAATGAGATTGCTCGTCACCACTGGAATCAATGAGGCCACGTGCAAAGACGACACTTGCGCCGCTAGATCACCCGCATGAGCAAAGGCCCCGCCACTACGGGGGGCTCCCGGCCGCAGGAGCACGTCGCCAATAAAGCCTGGGATGCACAGCCTCTGACACAACAACCGGAATGCATGGACGGTCTGATCAGCGACGACAACGTCAGCAGCAACTCTAGCGATGCAGCCAATGCCGTCTAGTGGGCTATGATTGCGCCAACTCTACACCTGCCCGCATCACTGTTGACTGCCCCAGCATCGCCATTCATGCAGGAGATCACCGCCGATGACCGTGCTCCGACTCCGACGCTGCAGCTCGCCAACAGCCTAGCTGCGCCGCCATAGCCCCCGAGTGTGGAGGCATGCCTGGGTGTGGACCAACACAAACCTGCCCCTGACAACAACGCCTCGCCCTGTAGGAGGCCAGGCCGACCCCTCTGACCACTCTGCCGGCGGTGCAGCCAAGCAAGGAGCCATCACAGCCTGCTCTTGAAGTGCACGACGTGCACCTGGCGGATGGACAAGGCCCAGTCAAGCAGCCCGTTGAAGAGCACCTCGAGGGTGGGCACGGCCCAATGCAGTGGCCCACCAAGGTCTCATAGGCACCAAAGCTTGCTAATGGGCATGTGCTTGTTGTTGGGCTTGTACTAGCTCCTAGACCAACGCCTGCTGCTAGGCCCGTGGTCATGCGGTGGCCTCGTCGACCTCACCGAGACGCTGCCAGCCGAGCCATCGGAGACTTTGGACACTCTCACGCTAGCGTAATTCCTGGCCACAGTGACAAAGCAACCTACAGCCCCTATCATGCCTCTGTCGGCGTCCCGCAACCACAACCTAATGTCTAACACCAGCACCTGGCATAGTGGGCGGCTCGCATTAAGCAAAAAGGAGGAGGATGGAAAAGCAACGCAAGACCCAGCGCAGGAGCTCATCGCTCACATGTGCAGGCTTCTTGGTCCAAAGGACCAGTTAGATGACGTCGGACGCCAAGCCTACACCGCATGTGATCCAGGCCATCGACACTCTCATCAAGCACATCAAGAAGGCAGGCAAAGCAACAGGTAAAGTAAAGACCAACAGTAAGACTACTGTCGATGATGTGTAGTCACCTCCAACGGATGAATGGGTTGGTGGTGTTTATGGTCGTGTCAGCACTTGAGGGTTCTAGGAAGTTGCCCCTTTTGTTGTTTCCTTTAGGCTACGTCCTGCTTTTAGCATTTGTGTGTTGCGGGGCGCATCGGAACCTTCTCCAATGTCCCTCGTTTGCTGCGCCCTACCTCCCCAAAGTGGGTTTAATTGTTGTGTATGTACTACTTCATGTTGCGTGAATGGATGTCCTGTGTGTGCTAGAACCCTCGCTCTCCCATACGTCGCCTACCTCTATGCCTATGTCCCACTTAGCCCCTGTGACACGACGACATCCCTGTTGCCCATCCACCGCTTCATGCGCTTGCCATTGCTCCTCTTTGAGTGTTCCACGCCGGTCAACTCGGGAGCTTGGACCACGCATTTGGAATCTCTCCTGTGCCAAAATTACTTGATTAATGGTGAATGTTAAAATCCTATGCCCAAGATGCCAGGTAAGCATCCACGAGGGTTGCTAAGGCCACCCCTAGAAGAACGCTCAACAAAAGAGGCTAGCTATGAAGAGAGCCTCCCATTCTCCTACCCAACCGATTTTGTAGTCCTAGTGCCTCGTCGCCCTGATCAAGGCCGCAATTAGAGAGAGTAATTTACTACATGATTGTGCCGAAGGGAGAGATCCACAAGCTGAGATTGATCAATCCTTATAAGTAGCAAAAGTCAACCAGAAATAGCTACTTCTGGACTCTCTTCCAACAGGTCTTCTACGAGACCACCCTTCGGACTCACACTTTGCTAGTGGTCAGGTAGGGCCGAGTGGATTGGTCTTACATTGGCAGCGTGCATGGGTTCTCCCGTGTTCACCAAGACCACACAACTGCTAGGATCGATGATTTGGTGACCTTACAACATGATTGGAGTAATAAGCTAATCCTACAGTTTTATGCCACTGCTCATTTTGGCACTAATGATGAGTGCACAATACACTTGATAATAGATGGTGAGATGTTGAGTGTCACCTTCAAAGAGTTCTCCATCCTCCTAGGACTGCCAGTAAATGATCCGGAGTTGAGGAGATTGCATGATGATCCTGCCTTAGGTGTCAAGGGCATTGTTCATTTTTATGACAGAGGAGCTCATAAAGTGGTTAATGGCTGCCAGTAAATTATCCGGAGTTGAGGAGATTGCATGATGATCCCACCTTAGTTGTTGAGGGCATTGCTCATTTTTATGACAGAGGAGCTCATAAAGTGGTTAAGGGCTGCTAGTAAATGATCCGGAGTTGAGGAGATTGCATGATGATCCCACCTTAGGTATCGAGGACATTACTCATTTTTATGACAGGGGAGCTCATAAAGTGGTTAAGGATAGCACTTATAGACTTCTTTCCAGACTTGCAACCCTAAACAAGATCATGAGAAACACCTTGGGTCCAAAGGTGGGTGATGCTACCAATGTCATATCTCACACTCTGAACCTTCTGGATGCACTTGAAGGAAGCACGCTTGTCAACTTCATGGACTTCATTTACAGTGAGATGCGCATTGTTGGCATGGAGCAAAAGAGATCTTCACCAGACGCTCGATACATCCACAAGTTGATCAACTCAAGGTGCAAGAAGAACTTCCATCTGGAGGTCAAGCACAATGTCTACAAGCCTGCAGTGGAGAAGAATCTGGGCTCGACTACCACGTCTCGGCCCAACATAAAGAAAGCTAAGGGAAGTGAGGCACCAACAATGCATTCGGCTCCTCCTTCCCCTCCTCCGGCACTTGTCACTCGTAAGGGCAAGCTAGACTTGATCCTATCTTTCCTCTTTCGTCTCGAGGAGGATCACAAGAAGCTTCGTGAGTAGGTTGACAGATCAAGAGGATTCAAGAGAGGATGATCAAAACCATGAAGACCTTCCTTGAGTCTACAGTAGGTGATGAGCACAATGATACAACTTTAGAGATGGAGTCTAACAAGTCTACACTGTCTCTACCATAAGTCCGGACTCTCTCCCAGGCCACAGCCCCTGCAACACTAGCTTCAATACCTGCACCTGCTCTAGCTTTAGCTACTTCACCTGCTCCTACCCCCACCATTGACCCTACCGTATCTGCTACAGCTCCAGGAGAGCTTCCTTTGTCAGCAGCTATCAACCCCTAGGTGTAGCTTTGTTACGAAAATGATTCTTCTTTCTTTTTGGTTTCCTGATGCCAAAAGGGGAGAAGTAGTTTTATGCTACGATAAACAAGGTAGCTAAGAGTATTTGGGGACTTACAAGACTTGGATTTCATTTGACTTTATGATGTCATGTAAACTCTACTCTTTTGGGTGACATGGATGCTTGTCTCATGCTACTTTATCATGCTTTATGCTAATACATGCATCTTGTGTCATGGCCACCATCCTCATGCAAAGTTCTTTATATCATATGCTTTATTGTATTCTATGCACGCCCATGAATCCTATTATGGGGAGCTCCCTTAATTTTCTCCTCGCATGTGCATTTGCATTCAAATCAATATCATAGTATGCACATATCTAGGGAAGCTCATTGTATTAGCATCCAAAACAACTCTATTTCATTCACAATCGAAGCTTTAGTCGTGTTGTCATCAATCACCAAGAAAGGGGAGATTGAAAGTGCATCTAGGCCCCCGAGGTGGATTTTGATGATTAATGACAAAATGATTAAGGGAATAATCTATGCACCAAGTTTTATTAGGTCTTAGTCCAAAAAAATACAGCATTTGTTGGAGAATAATCTTGTTGCCCAGGTAAAATAGGATTTTAGTCACTACATGTCAGCAAGAATATATTGAGACATCTCTAGAAGCATCAAGTGATCTTAGTTGTAAAACTCCACATTGCTAGCAAGAATGAACATGCTGGATATTTTGCATGACAGTAAGAAGTAGTAGTGAAAAGAAGATTAATGTAGTAGATGTATTAGTTGGCAAGGCTAGTTGTACTAGACAAGTAAGACGTGTGAAATTGTACAAGCATGAGCTATATAATACTTTTGGTATGGCGGTAGTAGTAAGTTGGTTATAAAGTCCTATATAAGGACATGTACCATCAATGTAACACCAAGAAATCAAGCTTCAATATATGATATAGCTGAGTGCATATACACTAGTTTGTTTCCTGTGTATGTGAGTGCAAACAACTCCTTTGTTTAGCCTCTGCTCCACCACGCTCTGTCCTTGTAAGAGTTGAGCGATCCAACGGCATTAAAGACCCCTAAAGTGATTGAAGGAGAGATGGCTTGGAAAGCTTGAAGATTAAGGATATTTTTCTAGCCCCTTCTAGTTGTTTGAGGAAAGCATGTTGAGTTTAGGGAAGCCGTACGATAAAGAGGGGAGTAAGTCGACAGCTAAGATGGATATCTACTGCTTCATGCTCAATAGGAAGTTCTCTTCAATATCCCTGAGAGTTCTCTCCACACAAATTTCTAAGTGTACCTGGAGGTTCTAGATCGGTCGGTCGAAATCACCGAACAGCGTTGTGTGCTAAGTTCTTTGTTGTCCGGACCCACCGAGTGGTGGTGGTTCGGATCCTCCAAAATAGTATAGTGCTTGTGTCCAGAAGCATATCTTCTGTTTGGACCCTCCAAGTGAGGAGTATCTGGAATCTTCGAGCTAAGTTCCAGCTTCTGTCCAGAAGCCTATCTTCTGTTTGGATCGCCGAGTGAGGAGCATCCAGACTCCCCGAGCGTATCATTGGCTTTTGTCCAAAAGCATATCATTCATCTGGAACCTCCGAGTGGAGCGCATCCGGAATCACTGGAGCATTTCTGAGTCTCTATCACGAAGTGCTTCAATCGTTCGGCACCTCGGAGCGAGGTGAGTCAAGACCTTTTGAGTGGATAGAGCTCCTACAGAGTACCATTGTATTCGTCCAGTGCCTTTGTGTGAGGTTAGGCCGGACCCTCCGATCTCTTTGTTGGCTCAAAGTTTTACTAAGTGTTGAGCCTCTGAACAGTTCGAGTGAGTTTGGTTCGGAGCATTCGAGCCATTTTTTGTGTTCTAGGCAAAAGGTTGTTTCTCTTCTAGAGCTCCCGAGCTAGCACAGTCTAGACCCTCTAGGTGCTAGATATCCTTTGAGTTTCATCTACTTGGAATCACTCGAACATCACAATTCTCTAGACATCAAAAATAGCCATTGTTTTTAATTTGGAATCTTCGGTTGGTAACGTTCGAAACCTGCAGATAGTGCAAAAGGTGGATTAAGGCTAGTTTTTGAGGGTCCTTTATATATACTCCCACCATCTCCGGCTCGAATTCTCTCTTGCACACCAATTCCTTTGCTTTAGTGCCTTGAGCTCTTCTCCTCCTCACTTCCAAGGGAAATCTTTGAGAGAGAAGGAAAGAGTTGGATCTAGTTGAGCATCCTCCAAGCTGCTCTTATTCTTGGAGATTGGTACCTTCTAAATGGTTAGGAGTTCTTGGAGAGGCTTCAAGAAGATTGTGAATACCCCCAAGCGTTCATGAATGTTAGAGTCCACCTACCACAAAGTGAAGGATTACCCGAAGAAGAGGGAGCTTAGCCTTGAGCAAGCTCTTTGAGGGAAGAGCACGATTTGGTGTCAGTTTTGATCATTCGATCAAGCTTTCTCAACGAAGGCATATGATTCTGCCAAGAATCTGAACTTTGACAACAAACATCGTCACATGTTCCCCTTTGTTTGCTTTCTATACTTTCTTGTTGTTTCGATTTTGCTATAGTTGCAGTTTTGCATCTTGTCATTTTTGCATATCAGTCATCTTAGCTGGGTTACATCTCTTAGTCTACTATAGCATCTGGGTTGAAAATTTTGTTAATCACTTATTCACCCTATCCCCCCTCTACTCGACACATTTGTTCCTTTGGTATTAGAGCCTCATGCTCTCATCATTTAGGCTTTACTACCTAGAGAGGAATGATGTGATCTAAGGAGGATGCATTTTGGTAGAGGTCCCTACTTTGATGGTTCGAACTATGCTAGTTGAAAATATAAAATGAAGATGTATCTAATGGCCATAAACCCAAGTATATGGTGAATTGTTCAAAATGGCTTTGTAGTGCTAGATAAGGATTAACCCACCCAGACAAGCAACAAGAACATTCACCTCAGTACCCAAGCAACGAATGTCATCTTTCTATGCATTTAGTCTGGATGAGTTCAACCGCATGAGCACTTTTGGAGATGACTAAGAAATTTAGAACACGCTCATAACAATTCAGGAGGGTTGAGTATTTAGTTAATCACCTATTGTCGACACCTTCGTTCCTTTGCTAGTAACGTACTATTTTAAGTATAATAAGCAAGGGGAGACATGTAGGTCTATATATATAGTGTAGTCATGCAATTATCTTTGGTTAACTTGTGCACCAGATCAACATGAAAAGATTTAGAATGAACACTCTAGATTTACTTCTCATCATTTTTCTCTACCTATGTATAAAATTGAAGTTCAGACCATGTTAATTATACTGAAAATGAGAAAATTGTGAAAAGTGATCAATCAAGTGAACAAGAAATATAAGGACACTACACATAACATTTGGGGTTTGAAGTTGAAACTTTGGCAGTCCATGGACTACATTAATTGCCAATATTTCTTTCTAGAAATTTTCATGTTGAATTGGTGCCCCAAACCAAAAGAGGTAACATGATTTGGTTGCAATAGCACCGGGTGGTGCAATTGGATCGATGACAAATAAGTAGCATCACTGTAACATGGATGGTAACTCTTAAGCTCCAACTGGATCCTCCGTAAATATATAATTCGTAAGGGCTCATACACGTGAACTTCTAAATTTAGTGTGGTTGCATGCTTCGGTTTTAAAATATACCCCGAAAACAAAGAAAAAACACTCGATTTAAAACACAAGCTCTACTTGAAAATTCCCCCAAAAAAACCCCCAAAATGTGCAAATAATACGTTGAAGATTAAATATTGTACAAAAACTGAATATACTTCACCTCTTAATTTTTTAGGAATTTCTAAAATACTATTTCCTTGTTTTTGCAATGTCGTATTGGGCGAACAGTCTAGATCTATTGATTTCAATTGGATGATCATAAAAAAAACCATTTGATTACTCATATAATTAGCTTATCAAATATATATTCTTCACCTGTACGTTGTAATCGACCACTCGAGAATCCCGTGGCTCAATATTGAGATCATCTATCGTGTTGGGAAGGTCCCGGCATCGGCCAAAAATTTCCTCAATGCTGCAAGAAAGAATTCACAAAACCGGAAATTAAATACAAATCCAGCCAACGGTTCGCTCGGTAACAAATTAATTGTTCAAAACTAATCCCCTTTTATGTGAGGTTAAAAGATAATCTATTAACTTCACGCAAGAACTTAATCCACACTGAAGGATAACCCTTTTGAAGAAAAACGAGGACAGTATCACTATGAGAACTATATGTATGTTGTTCAACAAAAGACTGGCATCTGTGCACAACAGTATATAAAGCAGGTTAAAAAATGCCTTAATAGGCATTTGCATATATATTTTATGCATGAGTATGTGTTAATTCAACATTAGCCCACAAGTAGCACCTGGTGCAGCATGCATATTATTAGTAGATATTATTACTAGTGCACTCGAATTTAGTTGCTGAAAGTGTAAACCCCAAAAAGGCCACCGACGACGTCGTGTATTAACTAGAAAATTTTAGACAGATAGAAATGTTTAGACAAAAGGACATCACCCAGCTTTTACTGAAAGCTTAATAACACGTCTATGAGAAATTAATCCCCTTGGCAATGACGATGTGCGACATAAAATCAGATTAAAATTTTCGGGCGTGGCTATCGGCAGAGCTAGCTACATATATATCATCGATCCTTGGTGCTGGTCGGTATCGGCGGCAGTATGCACAGATCCTTCACCCCTTGTCGATTCAAGAATATATTAACAATATGGAATCCTGGCGCTTAAACACGATTGACGGCGCGGGGCCGGCACCGATTTTCTAGACCAATCTGTGCCCAGCAACAAGCAAGAAGACCAGCAGTGCAAGAAGTAGTAGCACCAGAAAGCAGAAACCACAGGAATTTATACAAGATCAGATTGCGGTAAGTATATATATAGATTACCTGGAGTTGGAGGAGACGAACTCGTAGAGGCGGCCGGCGGGGGAGAAGACGACGAGGGCGACCTCGGCGTCGCAGAGAACGGATAACTCGAAGGCCTTCTTGGAGAGGCCGCTCCGGCGCTTGGAGAAGCGCACCTGACGGCTCGTGCGGTCCTCTATCCGCTTCAGCTCCACGCGGCCACGCTTCCTCTTGCCGCCTCCTTCCTCTTCGGGCAGCGGGTGCCTACTCCTCCCCAGCTCCTCCTCCTCCATAATGCAACGACAAGCAAACAAAAAAGAAAGGAAATAAACGAACTGGGGGAGGGAGGCAGGTTATAAAGGGGAATTAAATCGAGGCGTCGATCGGTGCGAAAGTTGTGGAGGGCAGCGCAGGAGGGGCTCCATCGGATGGGTGTACAGGGTCTCAGTACCACCCTACCCCACCAAAACTTTAGAATTCGCGCCCGAAACCCCCCACACGTGTTGCGTCCTCGCCCATCGACACTGCTGTTGCCTACTTTGTCTCTATACGCGTCCTCTCTTGTGGCCCTTGGATCACAACTCGACACTCCAGATCTAAACTCAGCTCTCCCTTCGCCCTTTGCACTACACAATTCAGAAGGCTATAACAGTAACAAATCCAATTAACCAAGTTGCACAAGTTCAGGAGAATATTGGCGCCCACGTACAGGATTTGGTTTGTGTGGCATCATATCGCAGCATATATATGTATGCATATCGCTAAGCGAGATGTCTTTCTTTCTTTTTTTGGCTTCAGGGTCAAGATAGTGTTGAGGGTCCAACATCTATGGTGATCTGGCCCGGACGAGCTTCAACGGCCTACAGTACTACTTATCTGCGCAGGAGGGAGATAGGAAGGGGCCTGCGATGGCATAAATGCCAGGGTCCAATACTGCAGATAATTGTTGCAAGTCTAAGTAGTACTATTCCAGGCCAGGATCTTGCTCATATAACTGGGCTTTTGTAAGCTCATATTAATCGTAAAGTGATTCGGCAGATGATCTCAAAAGGGATGGCACTAGCTAGGTGGACGTAAACAGAAGCTCCGGTGCATGTATCAGTGCATTGCACAGAATTTATTCACCACAAGGTTCTGACCCAACGCTCCTCCACGGCGCGCCAACTCTCCTTCCCCACTGCCGGCCGACTGGCCCGCAAACTCAAGAATTCTACTACTACAATACCAATGATGCGAATGTGATTCCAAAGAACCGGACCGACAACACACAAAAGGCAAACAAGTGTCAGACATACTGTAGCATAGTAAACACAGCCTTTGTTGGCTTCTTTACTTGCTGCAAATATACATCAAATAGATAACAGGAACATGAGCAAAGACAAGAAACAGAGCCAGATTTGAACATGGTATAAGACCCGGTAATCGTAGGCCAGACTTTTATTGGCAGTGCAAAAACACAATAGATGCTAGTAATTCAGAAGGGGCTAGTAGAGATAATTAGTGTACTGCTGCTGCACAACACAATACAATACAAAACTTCAGCGGCGTAGAACTAACAGAGTACAACACAAGGAAAAGCTTCAACAGCTCCGCAAGCCGAATCCTCTATATCCGTCGAAGAACCTTCTCAGCAGCCTCCACGGTCTTCTCGATATCTTCCGGGGTATGTGCCAAGCTCGTAAAACCTGCCTCGAACTGAGAGGGTGCTAGATACACGCCTTCTTCTAGCATTCCCCTGTGGAACCTCCCAAACTTTGCAGTGTCACTCTTCTTGGCGTCAGCAAAATTGTGAACTGGGCCACCTGTAAAGAAGAACCCAAACATTCCTCTGATGTGTCCCCCGCACATCTCATGCCCTGTTTTAGCGCCCGCATCCAATATCCCGCGAACAAGATCACCGGTGACCTTGTCCAAGTATTCATAGGTGCCAGGCTCCATCAGACGCTTGAGCGTGTGGATTCCAGCAGTCATAGCTAGAGGGTTTCCACTGAGGGTTCCTGCCTGGTACATAGGCCCTGCTGGAGCAACCATCTCCATGATGTCCTTCCGTCCACCATATGCACCGACAGGAAGACCACCACCAATTACTTTCCCCATGGTTGTCACATCAGGGGTGATTCCAAAGTACTCTTGAGCACCACCATAAGCTAAACGGAAACCAGTCATCACTTCATCAAAGACCAGAAGTGCACCGTCTTGTTTGGTCACCTCACGGAGAGCATTTAGGAAACTGGGCTGTGGAGGAATGAAGCCGGCATTGCCAACAACTGGCTCAAGGAAGACTGCAGCAATCTCCCCTTTGTTCTCCTCAAACAGTTTTTTTACGGCCTCAGCATCATTGTATGGTGCTGTTAGAGTCGATGAAGTGGCTCCCTTGGGGACTCCGGGGGAGTCTGGAAGACCAAGGGTGGCAACACCACTGCCAGCTTTAACAAGGAAGGAATCAGCATGGCCATGGTAACAGCCTTCAAACTTGAGAACCTTTTCCCTCCCAGTGAATGCACGGACAAGACGGAGTGCTCCCATGCAGGCTTCTGTTCCCGAATTTACAAAACGGACCATTTCGACACTTGGTACAGCAGAGATGACCATCTCAGCCAACACATTCTCCAACGCACATGGAGCACCAAAGCTAGTTCCCTTCTTCAGAGTTTCAATCAGTGCAGCATTCACCTGAATTAAACAAGAAGATTTTAGTAAAACTGCTTTCATTCAGCATGTCAAGTCAGTCTGTCTTAATGTTTCTAAATAGAGCAAGATTTTCAGTTCACATTCAATGATGTTTGAAATGTCTTAAATCGACATACATATTTCAATGTGGCAAAAAGGTCCAATAAGCATGCATTCCACCATTTTGATTCACATGATCTGACCAAGAAATTTTTACAAAACATGACTTCAGCTAGTGGTACCTTTTCTCTTTTGGAAAAAAAATGGCAATTAGCTAAATTGATCTATTAAGTACTACAGAGAAAGAGAAGTAAGCCTTTCTATCACAAAATTATCCACTCTGGCATAGGGAACAACAAAGTCATCCACTGTAAGTTAGCACAAAGAAATTAGGATGAAATATTTGATCTCACACATTTTATGAAATACAGACAGAAAAAGGATGTACCTTATCATCTGCATGACCGATGATTGCAGGACCCCAGGAACCAACATAATCAATATATTCATTCCCATCAACATCCCACATACGAGAACCCTTTACGGAATCAAAAACAATTGGCTGCCCGCCAACTGATTTGAAAGCACGGACTGGTGAATTAACACCCCCCGGCATCAATTCCTGCGATGAATGAAACATCAATCAGTAAAACATCCACAGCAGATAATAATGAGCACAAAGTGTGACTAAGATCTCAAATAACAGAATAATATAATAATGTTCTGGATGGGGATAGACTGCACCATCTCATGATAGTTTTGCATCCAAACAGGGTTGCACCAACAGTCCAACATGTGTCAATGCAATATACCAACTACAGATCTAAGATGTAAACATGGCTAAGAGGAATGACTAAACGCATAAAACATGACACTTTACGCACCACACTGGGAATTTTACATTCTTCAGTCCAATTACTTACGCCAACCATTCCTTCCACCTATAATCTTATCTCGGTCGTAAGATGTTGAGGTAGTTGCAAGGGGCCATGTACCTTGAAACCAATTTTGTGCTCGAAACTTGACAAAACTGATTGATGTTGTGTGTATGCTATATGTCTGTCTAAATGTAACAATAATTTAGTCTAAGAAGAAGACAGTTGACGTTGACTTTTGCTAAAAGCTGACATTGCCCATGTAGACCTCTCACAGCATCCACATAATTGAAGCTTCACCTCCAATTGCATCAATATAACGCATTCCGTTGGCATAAACAGATACAAAAGCACACAGAATATCCCCAATTCTACCGGGAAACAGTTGGAATTGGGACGTCTCTCCGCAACGGCGCTCACAAAATTGCCCCCTCAACGAACCGCGTCAGACGAGACGCTAAGATTTGGGACACGGAGAGAAGAAGAAGAGAGCACCTTGGCAGCGTTGAAGATCTCCTCGGACTTTTGGACCGTGTAGGCCTTCTCGCTCCTCTCGACGGAGACGGCGGCCCGCACCACCGACCGAGAACGGGGCGGGCGCGAGGAGGACTTAGGGGCGGCGACCGGACGGATCGAGATACCGGAGGCAACGGCGGCGGAAGCCATGATGGTCGATGCCGGGGGGCGTGGAGAAGAAGATTGAGGAGGGGATAAGAAAAGAGTAGTACGGGGAGGGGTTTGGTCAGCTGCCATTGTACGCGTGATCTGATGACAAAAACAAGGGCTTGGAAAGCCCAAAGCCCAAAGCCCAAAGCCCAGCCCAGTTCATATACTGGGCTTTAGCCTCCCGTCATTAATGTAGGCAGCTAGCCTAGCTCCAATCTTTTCATCATCTTACACACGTACAGTACTACAGTATTTGAGCATCTCACATAGTTTAATGTTCTCACACAAAATTAAATTAATGTTACACACAAATCACTGGAATCCATCACTCAAAGTAGTATGCATATATATGCGGCTGCCGCATATATTCTTATTATTTCACAATTAATTCATGCACTGGCTAGCTTCATGGTAACCACTGGGGCATCAAGGTGGTCATGCATGAATTATTCAGTGTCTCATGAGGCGGGTACCTGCAAACACAAAGGAATAGCGATCGGTTGGAATACCTACTATGAAGAAGAAGAAATTAAAATGCATCCTCCTAAGTTTTAGCCCTGGAGAAAATACAAGTACCTTACAAGAGGACCTTATATATATAACACAATACGATCGCTCCACAGGTTAAAAGTTAAGGCAGATCAAACTTCAAGGTAGAATGAAATTATACCCTATGTGAAGGGTGGGTTCGCCAGCAGCATCGAGTGGATGGAAGAATCCATTGCCGCCGTGCATCGGCGGCTGCACTTCGGGCTGACGTTCATAGCCAAGTAAGTTGTTGTTGTGCTCCCACAGTTGCTGTCCATGAACCTGGTTGCTCTCCTCCAACTGCATATGTTTCTCAAAACAATTAGGAATATCATCGATCTTACGATTCTTTTCTCACTCTTTGTTCTCTATGATTGATTAGGGCTACGGTGGTGTATTGATCATGAATAGTGTGTACTAGTTATCTGTAAGATCCCAAAGAAATAGGCAACTCCATTCAGATCAAGAACATTTGAAAATGCTTCTCATATAGGAGACTATTACCGCGCGTTACAGAACTTACTTTTATTCGAAGACATTTATTTGCTTCAGAAAACATTTGTTCCTGCAAATTTAATATGGGATCATTTACTAATTAAATAATTAATTAATCAAGTTCTCAGTGTTGACTTGTTGATCGCATACCCTTCTCTGGAGTTCGGTGAGTTGATCAACCATATGTTGTGTCTATAATAAGAGGAACAAAGTTTGGTTAGTACGCTTCAAACATCTTTCGTGGACGCATGAGTTCTGCAAACCGTGTGCGGCAAGCTCATAATGGTAATAGACCAAAAAAGGACCACACATAACGTGTCATTTAAGAAAGTTGGATACTGGTGCAACATGTAGAGCTATATATACTTCTAAAGGAAAAGACAAAATTTGTTTAAAAAATTCAGTACCCTTGTAGTTCTGATGTGCTTCAAGGACGAATCAAGTTGCTTCTCAAGGCTCTCGAGCTCCTTTATGCCTAATGAATCAAGATCTTCACCGAGCAAATTCCTGTGGTTATCCACAAAAGATGCAAAAGCTAGTGCGTTATGTACAGATGAAATTAGTATTTCACCTTGATGACATGTATATTTGTAACACCCAGTTACTGATCTCACCAGTATAATTTGCCTGTTTGATTTCATAAACTAGATCACTAGACCAACATGCGTATACCAAGATTTTAAAGGAAAAATTCGGACTTGGTGGATTTTGCAGGATTACTCTTAATTAATGAACCGTATTGAGTAACATGCCTTGAGCTTGTGCTTTTAATTTTATACTACCATTTTGAATTTTAATCACCAGTTGTCTGAGAAGAACCAATTAATTCAGGATTACTGCTTAAGGTTTTCATGGTATTCCTTTTTTTAAAGGAATTTACTGCTTAATGGTTTCTAACCTGACAAGCATTCAAACAACTGAAATAATGATACATAAATTACTGTACTTTCAGAACAAAATGAAAATCTCAACCTTCACTAAAGGTTGGGTTTCTAGTACTGATGTTTGGCAAAGGCAAAGCAGTTTGCATTAGAAATTGCTGTCGGTTTGTTTTATCTTCAAGATACAAAGTGAAGCAGAGCAACCAAATTAAAGCGGGGCAAATAACCCAATGAAAACACAACTTGCCTTTGCGTTCGCTGTAAATTATCAACCCGTGCCTTTAATTTCAGGTATTCATTGCGGCTGTTTTTCAATTGCTGAAACCAAAATAGCACGGCTTCATTTTCCCAAGAATCATAAGAAAAAAACATTTCAATGAACATTTGCATTATGTAATGAAAGAAAACATACTAATAAAATGATGTGCAAGATTAATTGACATGATGAATTCCACTCGGAAATAAACAGTGTGCTTTTAATTGAGAGGGGGCATACCATGGTGACTCTATATCAAAGCTACTAACAATTAATTGTACCACCTACATGAAAACATCACGGGGCAGGACCTTGGCACACTAACAAGTGTAACTAAAGAACTGTTCAATTTCAAAGTATGTGAATCATGCTTTCATGTTGGGAAGAAATTTCAGTGTTTGCAGTTGCTTAGAATTTTCTAGACAACTTTAACGTACTACAGGTACTTTGCATATGATATGCATAGATTCCAGCTGAGTACACGTAGCATATCATTCACATGTAAGAATAGCTGATAATATACTTGCTGAGCTGAAATATATCTGTAACAGCAAATGTATTAACTCAAAATCAACTTGTCAGCTCATGAGTATATAGGGGGAAAAATACCTCATTTTCTCTGTTTTGCACTGCTGTTTCAGGACCTGCATAACTGCATTGCTGATACTTTTCAAGTGTTTTCGTCATGCTACAAGTCCAAATACATGGAAAAATCAGAGAGACAAAGAGAAAATATAATACACGGTAAATTGGTACCCCTAACTTTGTCTCATTTCTTAATCTGGTGCAAATTTCCTAAATATTATTATTTTCTACTAGTGAAGAAAGTTTATTGTCATCCTAGTTTCTAGATGTGAACACCAATATTGCATAACAGTGCTATATGAATACCTTTTTTTAAGAACAATTGCTATATGTGAATATATACTTTGTAGAACAATTCCTATGTATGAATTTTTTGAAGAACTAATGCTATATAAAGATACTAAAGTTAGATTTATTTACGGAACTGTGATGGCTGGTCAGGATAAGAGTAGTAAGCACCTATCTAGAGTAGAATTGGCGCGATGTTAAAGTTTCAAGCGTCAGCTGCTAGCACTACACAGTTCAGTAAGAGAGCTTAATTTTTCTGTAAAATCTACAGTAGTGAAAAATCAAAATATGCACAGTGACGACATGTGATTAATTGTACGTTTGTTAACATTGGCTTGAAAGTACATAATTTATTGACAGAAATGATACAAAGAGGACGTTGCAGGGTGTACGATGTTGCACACATTTCAAGGTTGTTGCTGATTTGTAAGGATGCAATAATTTATTGCTCCCGGATGCCCGGATCGCTTCTAGGAATCTCCAGTTTGAGTGGACGAGTGTTATCAAATCCCCACCTCAAAAGCGCAAACCAGGACACAAATTTGTGCTACGAATTTATGTGTGATAAATGGCTTATACCACCATGAACTGTACGTCGACTGAACTCGTGACATCTGATAGGATGGATGGGGCCATGGGGGCATATGGGGAGATCGAAGTTGACTTATATCTCAGAGAATAGCAAACTCTAGTTGTTTAACTAAAAATTCTTAGGAAGAATAAATTAAACACGAGGACAAACTTACATACATGTGCAAAAGAATAAATTAAACACGAAGACAAACTTACATACATGTGCAATGCAAGATATGCACAGTGGACAATAGTTCAGGGCATCACGCGGAAAACACAAAAAAATTCATAAAGACTAGGTGTTTGCCATAATTGTGATGTACACATGAAAATTTCCATGAGGTTGGACTCGATAGAATTTTTTCTTTCGAATTGCATGTGAAGTAGTTCATAGGAAAAATTCTTATGAATTTTAATCCTACAAATCAAACAAGCTTTATAGGAAAAAAAATAAAGAATAGAATCCTCCAAAGTTCCTTTGGATCAAAGATACCCTGATACTATTGAGTTTATGTGAACACTACTGAATAGGTAAAAATAAGCCAAGTCATCTTCTTTTAGGCCCCATTTGGAGCGTATGAATTCCACAAGATTTTCGTAGGAGTTTCATAGCAATCAGTTCAATTCCTACAGGATTTAGAAAAAAGAATCCCAACGTTCGAAACGAGGCCTTTGGCGAGTTCGTTTCAAATCATGAAGAAACGTTCATATTTTTTACTTCGTTTTGCTATGAAAACATGGTTTTGCGCAAACCAAAAAGAGAGGAATATTTTGGTTTTGAGCTACCAAGAAAGACGATTTTTTAGAAGGAAATCAACCAGATCCACAAAAAATAGCTGCAAAAAGATCAACCTTTACAGGCTCATCTCTCATGTAGCTAGGTTACCTAGACCATCGATCATGTGATTGCAGTAGTGCAAGATATGAACTTTGGCATCGACAGAGAGAGATTACTTCACTAGAGCCTTGAGACCAACAGATCAAGTGAGGTATCTGCCGGAAAACCCGGAAAAGTAGGATTCACCAAACGGACCGGCTAGCTAAAGAAGATGCAAACCCTAGCTAATTGAACCCCAAGATATTGGGCAGATCCTGCAACCAGTCCGGTGACGCGTACGTCTCCCCTTACCTCGATCACCACGGTTAATTGCACAGATCCCCGCAGAAACAGCCACTAATCGTGGCATCGCAAAGACGTACTGTACGTAGCTCGGTCGAATGAACACGCCGGAGCTTGGTGGTGCGCAATTAAAGGGGAGAGTGCACCGGCCATTTGATGGACATGTAGATCTGGGGAGATCCAGTACTCTGTGTGCTAATTGAAGAGAGTGTGTGTATGTATAGTACCTCTGTGTGCTGCAGAACTCGTAGAGCTTGCCGCGGTTGGAGAAGACGATGAGGGCGACCTCGGCGTCGCAGAGGACGGAGAGCTCGTAGGCCTTCTTGAGGAGGCCGTTGCGGCGCTTGGCGAAGGTGACCTGGCGGTTGATCTTGTTCTCGATCCGCTTGAGCTCCACGCGCCCCCGACCCATGGCTACAAATTAAGCAAGAGCAAGGTGCAGCGAGGTTGAACTGGATCGATGATCTCGGTGGCCACCAGATCTCAGCACCAGGATATATAGAGCTAGCAGAAGCGAGTGTAGCTAGTGAGAGAGCAAGCAAGAGAAGGGATTAAAGGGAGGGAGCAGCAAGAGAGAGAGAGAGAGAGTGCCGTTTTTGGCAAAGGATAAATTGGGGGGGAACCCTAGAGGAGCAGCAGCGTAGCGAGTTTGTGGAAGCTTGGCTCATGGGTCGCCATGCTGCTGCTTTAGCCTTGCATCGTCGCCGTCCGATCACGCGCCCGATCCCCCTGCGGTCGACACGTGCGTCTGCATGCATGTCCCATTAATTCATTCCATTCCATGACTAGCTACTGTTGCGTGTGTCAAGTTCACTACTGTCGCTCAAGTCTAGCTGCCAAAATACTTATTTATCGATCGAGAGGTAGAGAGGTAGATGTGATGACTTTTGTTCCAACGTTCGCCAGTGCCAGCAAAACTAGTCTGTCCGCCTGTCTTCGCTCATCATCCTTACTTCTCTAACGGACTGCTAAAAGAATTAACTCTCGAAATTTGAGTGCTATTCGAGTCTACCGGTGTTATGAAACTAAAGGAGGGATCTTTCGGTGTTACATAACCCATTTTTTTTTAAAAAAATAGCAGGAGCTCTGCCTTTCTTATAGAGGATAGAAAACAAGTTTTACAAGGTTTATATTTAGGATAATTACAAACACCTCGCTCAGCAAAAGGATTAGCAGCTACTTGTTACAAAGCATGTTCTTCGTTGTCGGTATCTTCCCATCGGACGGTTCTGTTTCTAGCCCTAAAGCTATCGGTTGCCTTGGAAGCGACTTCGGCGATTGTTCGGAACTGATTCTGGAAAATCCGTCCATTTCGTTCCTTCCACAGGCTCCAAAGCCCGTATATTAGGATACCGTATCTCTTCCTCTTGTCGTTGTGATCCAGATTTGCTCCACAAGTTTCCCACCAGGAGTGTAAGGTGTCTTCTGCATCTCCTAGGAGCTCAAGGGGCGCCAGTCCGTTCAGCGTCGCAATAGGAGAGCCGGTATATCCATACATAGGAGAGCCGGTATATCTCCGCCTCTTCGACATCACGGTTTAGCTCTTGGATACGATTATTTTATATTATAGGAGTATTATTTCTAGTTTAAAGCATGTGCACAGCTACAGCTACGGACAAAGAAGACGTTTTTGACTTTTTTGAAATTTCAACTTGAAAGCTTCCTTTCTTAAAAAACTTATAGCTCAGACATATCCAGGCCAATTTTTAGTTTGCACTTGCTCATTCCAAAGTAGTAAAGAAATTCGTTTAGGTGACCTCTCCTGTAGCAGCTGATGGCGGCCCTATGATACAAATTCATTTTGGGAACTTTCGGGAGGTAAGTAGTTTGGTCCGTACGGCGCACGAACTCGCATCTTCCGGCCCAGGAGACTAAGACTAGTCATAGTGGAGAGTAACTTAGAGTAGTAACATGCATATGTTACTAGTCTAAGTTACTACCTCCATAGTGGGTAGTAACTTATATGTGGTGTCATGCATTGTGTCATTTATTGTATTGTAGACTCATCTTGTCTTGGGGTATGTGATGTTATGGTAACATAGCTAGTTACCACCTCACTCTCTTTCTTCATTTATTGTCATGCCATGTCACCAAAATGTCTTGGGGTGTGTGATGTTACTACCTATGTTACTCCCACTATGAGTAGTCTAACCGCCGTTCCTCTCTTAATCTTATGAGACCTGCGACGGGCGACTCGAGTGTCGAGTATTTTTTCTTTTTTGTCATAGATCACTCAAATTCTGAAAACTTAGATTTTTATCCAATAGATCATCATCATCTTTTTATCTTTTAATAGAAAATCATACGGATAGAAATTTGAGTATTCTCAAAGCGTAAACAAATATCAGGATTTAGAGAAAGCAGCATAATACTACAGTTGACTCTTGTTTATGCTGAATCTGTTGACACGAACGCTTGCAAAGTAAAACAAATACAAAATAAAAATAACGAAACAGAAACAATCTTGATCACTAGAGAGAAGAAAAGAGCTCTACTGCAAGCACACATGAAGAGCTACTGAAAACTACTGCCATGAGAAGGGTAGAGATGGCGGGGTGCCATCTGAGGAGCCTTGGCCGCCGACTTGGAATATCCCATTGTAGTTCATCTCATTATCGTTCGAGCTTAGGACAGTGTTCAGCTGCTCACTTTCCACTACAGGGCAGGAGAATCCGGTCGTCGAGACGGTGCCGGTGGCAGCCTGGGAGCGCGCGAACCACGACGAGCTACTGAATTGCAGGCTGGAGACCAGAGGTTGAGCCATGGGGATGTGTTCGGTCGGTTGGACCATCCGGCTGACATCGATACTAGAAGAATTCGCTGGAGCTGACAGAAGAGAGAGAGCACAATCCGAGTCGAGCACTGGAGTCAGCCCATGGGAGAACATCTTGCTACTGTTGCTGCTGCTGCTCTCAGGAGGAGCTACCGTCTGGAGGAGTGACTGGCACACTGAAGGCTCAAGCGCCACGCCGGTGGCGAAGTTTATTTCCCCTTCCTGTAGGAAAGGAAAGCGCCGGCCTTCTTTGGCGTAAGTAGATGTAGAGCCAACAAAATGCTGCCTGTTGCTCATACTTAGAGGGATTTGATGTGTGTAATACGGGCTCTCCTCAGTTTTAATGATCCCTGACCAGTTTTGCTCCGGTCTTGGAGTTGGAAATGATGAAAACCTTGTTCCTGAGTTTCAGAACAATTTCAATTGCTTGTGATAAGAAGGTAATGAAACTGGTAGACATTCATTCATATGTCAACAGATACGAGTAATTTCATAGTATTCTGCAATCATTTAATGCGAATCAGGGATTTGTTGGAGCTATCATACGCCAACATGTGCTACAAACGAATGCGATTAATATGAAACACTCATATGAATACTTGAATTAATTGCAGGGAATTAAGCACTACAACTAGTGAACATCAATGTATAATGAGCACCCCAAAAAGTTAAAGCAACATTTGCTCTTGGTAGGGATCTATATGATCTTACAGGAATTAGAAGGACCTTGCTACGACAAATACAATGACTCTGTTTGTGCAGAAATTAAAGAGTGGGTTTTCTCCTAACCAAACGATAACTTCAACTTGTATGACAGGTAGCGTGAGATAACAAATAATGAAATAAGTATTCACACCACATCCAACCTCCATGAATTGGGTACGGATATAGGTAAAAGAAGGTGATATCCTCGCTCTACGTGAATGCTAACCAAACTTGCAACTAATTTACAAAAGGAAAATTGCTGAATAAGGTACAAAGGCGCAATATGGTAGAGTACCGGCCTACAGGGTGAGTTACAGAGCTGCAAGATGCTGAAGAAGGTGAAATTATGCAACAGGTCAAAAAGTACTAGGTGAGTCATGAGTTACAAGATCTCGAGATTAAGTGCAGTGAGGCATAGTTGAACCACCGTTTTACCATGACTTACGTATGCACTTACCTATCTCGAGAGATGGAAAGTCTGACAAACAATGTCAAGTTTCCAACCATGTATGGACTGTTAAAAGATAGAGCAGTAGTAAAAAGAACAAGACCTTGTTGACTTGTCATAAAGCTTGCAGAATTCATGGTATCTGGCTGTGGCTTCCTGCGGCGACGGTTGTGCCCATCAAGGCGCTTTCTACAGCTGCGCTTGGCCTCATCAAACTCCGTAAGCAAGTGAAACCTGAAGAAACGAAAGTTCATGACCAGAGATTGCATCTAAGCTAGGCAGTGAGGAAGTTGAAAGATCAAAATGGCAGTAGTTGCTTATGCATGAAAGGTCAATATCAGATCATTACACGAGAAATGGAGATAATGCAATTGGAATGCGGAGTGTTGGCATAAAACCTTAATAATAAGCTGAAAGTTCATTTACAAACATCTCAAAATTTAGTGGCTTTTCTAAACTCTAAAGAGACAAGATGCTTCTAGTATTTTAAAAAATTAAATAAATAAGATACTCCTGGTCCTAGGTTGATTTTTTAACAAACAAAGATGCTCCTAGGTAGTTAGACACATGATCCCAAGTTATACAAAGATGCTCCTCACTAAATAAACAGGAAACTCATTATTTTCAGAATATCTAGTATACTGTGCTCATATTTCTAGGATGAAATGTACAATACACAAGGGACCACTTATTTCATCTGTCAATTAGCAATCTCAGTTCTTGGGAGCCTTCATCTTAGATAAAATTTATTTTACTGAAGATCTGTCAACGACAGAAAATAATATTCTAACACCTGTTGAACCTGGACCACAGTATAGCGTATCTGTAACCATATGTTAAGACAGATAAAAGTTTGCTGGGACATTGAGGACACTTAATTTATAAAGTCTGCACCAACGGGCAAAGTAATCAATCATTGGAAAATTGTCCCCACTGGGTATTACCGTATTAGCATCCTATCAAGTTATACAGGTGTAAAGGTAGAACAGAATAATCTTCTTCTTTCAGCAGGATAAAAATGGGCACAACCACGACTGAACTTTAAAGTTGACCAAGCTAAGATAAGAGACCAAAATCCAGAAAAATAATTAATAGACAAGAATTGATGGTTCAGGTTGAAAGGATAGAGGATATTCAGTAAGACTATATTGTTTTCAAGTTTAAGAAATGAACAGTGGAATCTTTGTGCTAATTTTTGAAAGGTTATATATGTGATAACTTTGAACTTATAAGTGCTGTTCACAGGGTGCGATTAGCTCAGGTTTATGACCATAGTTGGTAAAGTTCTGACTCTGTAGTACGACACAGTTACACGATAACATTTGGTCGCCAATGCATGGAAATAAAGATAGAAAAGCTGTCTTAGAAGGACAATTGCAGAAGTGGGACTCAGATAAAAACAGGGTCAAGTGGTCCTAAAGCACCTGAAACAAGCAAAACAGCATTTTTTTTATTGAGTCTGCTGACACTGATTTTAAAAATGAGATATCATCACGATATGATACTCCTCTTCTGTTGCATAGATCACCATATGACACTTAAATTGCCTAAAAATGGTATCTTAATAAAAACAATATTTGATTGCTGCAGATTTTAGAAAATGGTATCTTAATAGAGATCATATTTCTCATGAAGTTCAGATGAGGATGCTAGAGATCTCATTTTTCTCGTGGTCATCACATCATTTTCTGTTGCGACTACCATTACCATAACCTTCTAATGAAACTAATAAGTTTCAGACCCTTGGCAGGGGCCAAGAACCTGGCCAATCTGAGGAATAGACGTGCATTTGTGATCATACATGTATGGTCCTTTCATTCTTGGGAAATGGCTCCATAATATGCTTTATGCAGAGTACATCCACTTGTGCGCTAACACTTTCTAGGTTTGGGCGTCTAAATATCGGCTTTTCCTTTCAAACAAAAGGCGCATAGGTAACAAGCAAGGCAGATGTGGTAGGCCAGTTGTTGCCGCATGATGAATGAAGCAGGCTGTATCTGCTATATATGTCGGGTTCATGTTCAGCGCCATCTTTAAGGAATTGACAGTCCCACACAAAGCATTCTGTCATGGCCAAGTATCCACAGGAAAAAGCGCAAGAACTCCACCTATTTCTAGCTAGTTGCTCATGTAAAAGGAGGCAGGCAATCATATCATATCATATCAGGCGTCCGAGTTATCATCAATCACACAGTGCGTTACTGAAAACAATATCGTAACAGTGTTAAGACATACGGAGCTAAGCTATTTTTTCCATCCATCTGTTTCTCCGATTAGCCTCCAGAACAAATTAAAGGCAGCAACTGGAGGGCGCAAGCAGAGACACAAGGGCTCGTCGATTGATCATTGTCTGCCTGAGCGATCTTTGGCAGATGGAATGCAGCAACAGCTTTTAACAGTGTTGAATTCGAATTCAGAAAGTGAGGGAGCAATTCTGAGCGGTGAAGAGGAGCGACACCCAACAAGAGAAAGGAAAAGCGTGGCAATAATTCAGGTAATACAGTTTGCCATGATAACATGAGAAGAAAAAAAGAGAGGCTCAAAAGGCATGCCGGAAAAGGCAAAGTTGTGCATCCTTGAAATGAGACAGGCAGAAAATACGAGCAAAGAAAGAAAATGAAGAAGAAAATTGATACTGCTACTGATCCCCAACAGCGGATGTTTCAGGCAGCTTTTGATGCTACTACGTTTTTCTTTTCTCTTTTTAAGAATTAAATTAAATTGATGCTACTATGTAATATATGATTTGTTTTACTGTTAACATTTTTACGGTTTGTTCAAATTATTGCAGGGAGTAGTAGTAGTAGTCCGCGTGAGCTGGCAGGAGAGGAGGATGGAGCGGAGTGGGATTTGGCGGGTAAATTAAGTCACCTGCTGCACTGCTGGCAGAAGCGCATCTCGCGGCCGGCGACGGCGACGACGGGCGTCTTGGAGTGCGCCTCGCACACCTTGTGCCGCCGGTGGTAGTCGCGGCACTTGCTCAGGTCCGCCCTGCACCCGTCCACCGCGCACGACGGGCACTGCTGCCCCGCGCCGCTCCCGCTCCCGCCCGCCGCGCGCGGCCGCTTCGCCGACGACGCCGCGGCCGGCGCGGGCTCCTTTCCGCCGCCGGCGCCGAACTCGCCCAGGCCGCCGAGCTTCAGGTCGACCGAGCACTCGGGTCGGCCGGCGGCAGCAGCAATGCCAGACGGCGCCGCGCCGTCGGCATGGTCCATGTCGGCGAGGTCCCAGGCCGGCGGCATCTTGAGATCCCAATCCATGGCGCTAGTTAGCTCGGCTTAGCTTAGCTTAGCTTAGGTCGCGTACGTAGGCGTAGCTAGTTGTTGCCAAAGCTCGGAGCTTTCCCTTTCATCTATCTATGTACTATGTAGCTAGCTCGGACACATCGCTTTCTGGAGCTGGGTGCTTGTGTGTTGGCTTCCCCACTCATTCTTCTTTTGCATTGCAAGGAGCCACTACGACTAAACTGCTACATAGATCTATGCGTTAATTGCCACATTGCCACACCAAACCAAAGATTTGCAGATGCAAATGCAACAATGGCGCCGGTGGTGGCGGGGGTGCAAGCAACAAAGATTTGCAGCAACAATACCAAGGCCAAGACGCCAGGAGCTGGGGTGTAGTCAGTACTAGTACTTGCAGACACAATTGCACTGTAGCAAGGGAGTGTGGTGCCTCCCTGGGGTTGCAGCCATTCAATCCCTGACAGGCATGGGAAGGGACCACGTTCACCTTTAACACTGCCATGGAAGGCTTGTGCTACAATTATTGGGGTTTGGTTTGGTTTGGTTTCTCACATTCTTTTTTTATTATCTTTGCCATCTGTTTTTACTACTGGTAGCAGGCTTTTACAAGATAGGAGATTTCATCCGACAGAGTAGTAGTAGCAGAAGTACTAGTATATAATCAAGTTCTGTCTGAGCAGAGCATGTTTATCAACAAAGCCAGTCGCATCAGCAGCCTAACCACTTCCTTGCATGCCTAAACAAGTTAAAATAATCCATACATCACTAAAGCTCACCAAGCCGACCACTGATTGTTTCCATGTTTGGCAGTGTGTGAACCACACATTCTTCCCCCACTATTAAAAAATTCTAAACCTTCTCTATTGCAAATTTGCACTTGCACGCGTTACTCTAGAAAGTGTTTCTTGTTTTTAAAACTCACAAGTACATCATATAATTAATAAAACCTGATAAATTCATATGAGATTTTCATTTCATGCACTAAAAGAGGGGGATCCTTTTTTTTAAGAAAACAATATGATGGCCTTAGTTTAGTTTGGTTTGGTGAGAGATGGTGGTTTGGATGGGGTAAAGCGTGCACCCGGGTGCATATGCACTCATTATTTTAAAATTTTGAAAATCATACCTTTAAGTTTTAAAAAAATCTACAAAAATTCATAAATGTATATCATGGAGTGAGGTATGCACGATTAAATTTTCGTAAAATAATATACAAATTTGTAACCTGTGCAAAAAAAACAAAGAAACACATTGGGGGTTATGAACAGTAGACATGCGTGAACAGTGCACAGATTTGTTTTTTTTTACCCAGGTCACAAGTGAGCATATTATTTTACGAAAATTTACGTGTCCATGCTTCATTCCATCATAAACCGGTATGAATTTTTTTCAGATTTTTTTGAAACTTATACATATATTTAAAAAATTGGATTTTGCACAACGGAGGTAAATGTCGCTGTGTGCACAAAATCCACACCCGTTTGGATGGGAGGCAAGAGGAAACAAGACCTTTGAGTGACACGTGGCTTGTTTGTTTGCTCTGTTTAGGTCTTGTTGTAGTCTTTATTTCAAAATAGGCGATAATGGGTGACAATGCACTAGTATATGATGGAATGCCATAGGAGCATGATTAGCCATGTGAACTTTATCTTTCCTGCTGCTCATTTTCTTTTATTATACCAAAGGGCATATGTCTGTCCATGCATGTTATATATGGTCGTTCTCCAGGTCCAGAGCTTGTGCGCCTCAACCTCAAGCGACATGGATCGAATATTGGACATGACGCTGCCCTCGCTGCAGGCTCACCCCGTCACCCGGTGACATGGTCTTTTAACGGCGGTGCCACGCCAGCCTGTAGATCGTATTAAGATAACTTGTGTATCAAGTAGTTAGATTTGGTTGTTGTGTATATTAACAACCTAACAACTTTTGTAGATTGATTGTAACTACTTGTGTATCACAATTTTGCCAGTATATAAATATATAATCAAGGGCACTGTTTAAGGTGTGTGCCGATCTAATCTATTATCTTTCTTTTCATGGTATCAGAACCTACAAGCTTAACGGTGCCATGACTTCCCTCAACTCTTTGTCGACGACCTAGGGCCCTCCCTCCACCACCATTGGCTCAGGCACACCAGGCACGACACTGCTCCTGACCCCTTTCTCAAGCCTCATCACTGTCAAGCTCACCAGCAAGAATTACCTGATGTGGAAGACGCATGTTATGCCGGCCCTTCGGAGCAATTAGTACCTTGGATACATCGATGGCTCCATCAAGGCACCAGAGCAGATGATAACTCCCACGACAGAGTATACATAAAGTAAGCAAGATGTGCAGGAAAGACAAGTATGTAGGAGGAGAAAGTAGCACAAACATAAGGGCGAAAAGATTTTGTTGTCGAAGTTCGAGCATTTGATGAAGCTCTATGTCTCTCTTCAGGAAGCTTGATCCAACGACCGAATCTGGCACCGAAACGTGCTCTTCCCTCAAGAGGCTTGCCGATACGAAGCCTCCCTTTTCTTGTGGCAGCTCTCCACCTTGCGGTAGATGAGCTCAAAACCCTCACAAACTTGATGGGGCCCTTCACACTTCTTCTTAAAGGCTCCCAACAACTCATAACCGTCTAGGAGATGCCAAATCTCTAAGAGTAACAAACTATGATCAAGACGTCCTAGAGATGAACTCTTGCTTGATTCTCAATCCGGGGCTCAATCTATCTCTTTCTCTCTCAGAGAATTCCACACAAGGATTAGATCTTAGGCTGTTGTGGCTTCGGGACGTGGAGGTGGCAACCGGAGGCATCTGGTAGGCACAGATCTGGACAATGGTGGCGACCTGAACGTCGGGGACGATGCCGCGGGCTTCTGGATCTAGACCATGGCCACGCTCTGGTGGCTGCCGGCGACGGTGGAGGGAGGAGGAGGGCGCTCCAGTGGTTGGTGGAGGACAGGGAAGGAAGACAGCAGAGCAAGCGGGTGAGGACGCAAGCAGGTTGGGGGAGGCGACAGGCTCGTCGGCGGGAGGCTAGGCAGAGACGTCGGATCTGGGCGGCGGCAAAAGAGGCACGCTGCGAGAGGAGAAAGAGCGAGAGGGGCAAACACAAGAGTAAGAGTGGAGAGGCCGGGTGTGGAGAAGGGCACAAAACTAGAGGTTAGTCCGTAGGCAAAGACGGAACGAAGGTGGCCATAAACTCAGGAAGCCTCACAAAAGGAGCTTCTGCCTAACAATGAAAAATAAAAGATGTGTATTTTTATAGCTTCTCATAAGTTTTACCTTTCAGACAGCTTATAGGTTTGACTTTATGAAATCATAAGTCAGATCATAAGTTATCTAGAAGAGGTCCAGATGACATCGTTGGCCCCAGTAAGTACTTACGTTAGCACATCGCGCCATGAGGCAATGCAAGAGCCATGCATGCATGTGTTACTGCCGATAGACCCGTCTGATCTGAGCCGTGATTGGATGACGGGCCAGCCGGCCGGCGGTCCATGCATTTCTTGGCATGCACCGTTGCTCATAAATCCCGATCCATCGAGCACAGGGTGTATGCCATGCACGCATCATTGCAACAAATGCAAATTTCCCTACATACCCGGCCCTCTAATTAAGTTGGTACCACTGCACTGATACATTATTTAAGCTGTGGGCATTACATGTGATCCATCCGACATCAGTACTCCACACAGTACCCAAGTAAGTACTACGTACCTGCACATAGCTAAGATTTGTTTCCCTTTCAATTTGTTCAAGAACGCGCGAACCAATAACTAATTTGCAGCTTGCTAGCTTGTCCGTGGATGCAACACACCATACTCTGTCAAGTATATAAGTAGATCCTGGAGTCCAAGGTCACTTTATACAGGCCGGGGTGTATTCTTCCATTATCTTTAAAAAAGTCACTTTGTATATGCATGCTGAAGCTATACTATATATATATGTATATATCAGATACTCTGTCAAGTATATATAAGTACTAGATCCTTGCTGGAGTTCAAGATCAGTTAATATTCTAATTAAGGATCTCTGCATGTGAGTACGTATTTCGTCAAATTAATCAGATAATTAAACACATTGAATAAAATTGTATGTGTCATCAAGCTAGCTAGCTGATCTTCTAGCTAGCTTGTTAAGCGTGTGTGCGCCATCAATCAGCTTGTACAAAATGATCTGAAAATTAATCAGTTGTGAGGTAGTTTTACCTGATCAGATGAACTGCCTTGCTTGTGTTTGTGGATCCAGTAGCTAGGTTCAGATGACAAGTAACTGTACATGCATCTTAGATGAATACAGTGACCTTGGATCTATGAAGGAAACGCACCAATCTGATCGACGCGTGGTAGGATAGCTTTGGCGCTGAGCGTGAGATCGAGTCTTTAATGTGCATGTATGGACCACCATGCACAAACTAGCTACCTAGCTCCTCTGGTACTGTTTTATCCCCAGGAGAAAGCGAGAGAGAGGAGAGAGAGAGAGGACAGAAAAGAAGTCAGCTAATGCTCGATAATTCAAAGTCGTTGTTGTCGATAAATGCTGCACAAAACGAACTCATGCATATTGCTATCGTTAACTACACGAAATCTCTAAGTACAGAGTGGAGAGCTAACACGAAATAATCGATCCGGCATGCAGTCTCTCTATAAAACAGCATCAACACTGCTTCATGATCTGCACGTACAGCCTAGCTTTTCCGAATCGGAGAGCTAGCTAGTGCGTATACATAGAGAGAGAGAGAGAATAATATCTCTGCATCTGACAAATTAAAGATGGAGATGTGATATATCTTGCGGTCGAATTCACCACATAAACTGCATGCGTACAAATCATGCCAACATCTCGAATGGAACTTGTCAAGTTAGATAGGCTCTTTTCTTGCCATGTTGTCACGGTGAGATATATAAATACTGGCAAATTCTAGAATTATATGTAAGTTTTTTATTTAAAAGAAAGATATTATTGATCTCTCGATCTCTACATCAAAACGATACACATAACTAATATTATTTAATTATTACAAAGTTTGAATCAATAGCTGAAAAAAAGCCCACATGCGAACAACCAAAAAGAAGTGAAATTAGGAAACAAAAGTGTTCCGTGTCATTGAGCCATCACCCAACCGTCCGAAGGTGTGCCAATCACTAGTAGAGAAAAGTTCTAACACCATAGTCTCCAACTGTCCTCTCCTCTCCACCAAGCTTCTCTAAACTCTAACTTCTGCAAGGACGTTCAAGACGGCATCTAACTGCCACACCTGAAGATTATCTGATTTGGATGGTAGATTTTTTTTTGTCAAAAACAACATCATTACGACATAACCGTGATATCCAACACGTAACTATTGCTCCCACAATAATTTGAGACCGCAATCCCTAGACCATGCAACAACTGCCTCAACATATGAGAGACACTACTAATAGATGAAAGATTGAAAGCAATGTGCACTACCCGCAAAAAAAAAGCAACATGGCATTCGCAAAATAAATGTCAAATTGTCTCACTTTTATCACAAAAAGCAGCAAGTTTTTCACCCTGACGGTTCCTTCTACTTAGATTATCGTCTGTGAGAATGACTTCCTCTACATACCACATTAAATCTTGATTTTTACGTGGAGTTTAGTCTCCATAAGTACTTATGTCGAAAATGTGTGTGAATTTATAAGAGCCTGTTCCGATACAAAGACCAAGTGAACTACCCCCCTTGGGGATGTAGACCAGTGGAAGACACCCAGCTTACTAGGATCTGTCCATGCAATCAGTTTGGGCCCAATTATAGCACAGCTAAACTCAATGCTGGAGCATGCTGTGGACAACACCTGTGCCACTGTAACTTGTTTCTTCTTTACAATATTGTATAAAATAGGATATTGTAGCTTAATTAAGTGGTTCATTGTCAAGCCATCCGTCCTCTCAAAATCAAATTTGATGGTAATCCTGGAGCTCGAACCTTCCCAATTGGAGGAAATTATATATAGCTAGGTCGTAATATAAACATGTGGCGGCCGTCCGTCCGTCCGTCCTTCCCTTGCCTGCCGGTTGCGTCTCTTGCTGGCGCGCGGCAACAGAAAATGAAGCTGGCGATGCCCTGTTGTACACGTACTTAATTAATTCAGCTGCCAATAAAAAGCAAACTAAGTTCTGGCCGGAGTAAATAGCTAGCTATAGTAGCTGTCCATGCATCGATCACTCGTTTAGGAAGCAGAGAAGGCTAGTACGTACGTATAACACGATCGTACGTGAGATCATCTGCTACTGGCCGGCCGGCTATTCAAGGTACGTAGCAACTCCAGCCGCCAGAGGAACACCCGATTGAGAGCATCACCATGGCCGGTCCGCCGTTAATTGCATTGACACGCCGCTTCCCTCTTCTTTTTCGAGGTTATTTCTGGTGTTGAGCGAGTAATTAATTAATATGTGGTTCACCTTTAGAAGTCTTAACACATTCAGCGACTCAAGAACATGGCGGTAACATGTTGTCTATATCTAGAAGTTGAAATGTACTTCAATCCTTAAGAATTTAAGCTGCTTAGTTCCCATTTTTATCGATCAATTTCTCCTAATTTGGCCATCACGTGCACACAGCTAGCCACCGATCAAGAGATGATCGATGATATGCGTGAGACAGCGGATGAAAGAACTACCCTTCCAAAAGGGATCAGATAATTGAAGGACTGGGTGGCAAGCCATCCGGCAGGCGTAGCAACGGTTAATTGGATAGTTCTAATTTTTAGAAATTATGTATAACTTTAGATTTAAAAATGTATAATTGAATAGTTGTATATTTTTAGATCTACTATACAGATATATAATTCTTTTTATACAACTGTAGAATTAATAATGTATAACTCAATAAATAAAAAATCATATATATATATATATATATATATATATATATATATATATATATATATATATATACATACGCGCATGCATGCATGCACCCGCACCACAGGCATGCATGCTATCGAGCGCTGGCTAGCTAGCTGTATCATACACATCTTAATTCACGTACGCGGCATTCTACGTATATAGACGCACTGTTCATACTTGAATCAGTCGATCGGTACGTGCACGACATATGTACCTCCGCCGATCATGGAACGTACGTACGAGACCTAGCTCCCGACTACCCTTCCATCTTTGCCATACGCACACACGTTAGCTAGTACGCCGCCGGACGGCGGGCCTTTGCCGTATATATGTAAGCACGTGCATGCTGCTCCGCCCCGGCCGTCCCCTTCATGCAGATGCATCCATTTACTAATTTATTTGCTTTACGACAATCTTTTAATTTTCTGTACGTGTATCTAGCTATGTACAACTTAATATTACCGTGCATGCATGCATTGCTAGCTGCTGTCTCCTGTCGTTCTGCTGCAGGTCCATGCATGCAGCGTTCGTACGTACGTACGACAGCCGTGCGCACGTGAAGGGACGAGAGGCATGCATGCATGGTCCATGCTGCTCAACTAGAACGACCCATATGCAGCTAGCGCCTCCGATGGATCGATCGAATGGTGGTCCATCCAATGACTGTCTGCTCCATCTGTCACGACATGCATGTGTCGTGACAGATACAAGATGCATGTTAGCTAGGCACGTACAGCAATACTCATTGTCACTCGATATGATTGGAGTAAGATCCATCTCAACTAGCTACCATTGCGGGGGTTTTTTCTAAAATTACAAGCTTGCCATTGAGGACTACATGCTCCGCCGACGAGATACAGGAAGCCACGTGTCAGCCGAGATTCATAAATGATTTCAGGTAATAAAATATGGACGAAAATAAAACTTTGGATCATGCTCTCATCATTTGCATGCGTGTATATAACTCATTCAAAATTAACTCAACTCAAAAACCCTAAAATTTTGACCTAGGATCGATTTATCCAAATTTAGTCCAATAATTTTTATAGATCTTAAGAAACTTAGAAAAGTTTTACGAAAAAATTTCCAAGTCTTTTGAAATGTAATTGGATATCTAAATAAAAGTTTATTTTCAACTTATTTTCAGATAAATAGATCTACAATATTTTAATTAGGGCATTTCCACTTATTCAAAAAATTATGAAATTTTATATGTGTGAATTATTTTCCTCTCAGTATCTAAATATAAAATTTTCAAGATATTTGACAAATATCGGAGTTACCTATAATTCAAACAGGAGTTCGAAAAATTTTATGCATTTATATTAAAATGAAAGTAGAAAAATATTATTTGGCCTAGGAAAATTCATATAGTTTCAATATATTATGAATAGCCTCTACGAATTTCTCTGGATTCGAAAACCTAATTTCGAATCTCAAAGAAAATATTAAGTAAAATATGAATTTATAAATGAGAAAAGGTAAATTTAAAATCTAAGCCTCGCATGCTCGATCAGGTTCCGTAGTTGTGTCCGTGTTGTCGAGATGGTCAAAGTCAACTATTCACTCGCGAGGTTCGGACAACAGATGCATCAGTTAGGGTTACGACGATTCCTAGGGCTGAGATTAATTCACAGATAATAATAATAATAATAATAATAATAACAATAACAATAACAATAAAAATAACTAATTGGATAAGGGGGGCAGATGCAACTGTGCCCCTTGCTCCCGTCGCTGTCGGCCCTAGGGCGGGCCGCCACAGCTGCCCCACTCGGGCGCCATCGCCCCTTTGCCCTATCTCCTCCGCACTCCTTCCCTCGCGCACCATGCGCGCCGGCCACTGCAAAAGCCCCTGCCGCCATGGGCCAGTCCCGCAAACCAACCATGTGGCCACCGTCCACCGGCGCGACTGCCCAGGCCACTGGCACACCTCCACCCGTCCTCCTCCACCCCGCTACCGCCCCACCGCTTGGCCCCTACAGATGCATCCTTCGCCCGATGCCACATCGCCATGGATGCCCGTAGCAGTGGCCAGCATGCCACTATCGGTGGCTCCGGCTAGCTTCCACCGGCGTGATCAGCTGCCACCCACCGCTAATGCCACATGTCTCCCTATGGCCGCCGCTGCCACCCCGCTCCAGACAGAAACCCCAATCCGGTGGCCAAGGCATGTGACGATGATCGCCAAGGAGTCGTCTCTCACAGGGATTGCAAAGAGGGCCTTCGAGGTAGAGGTTGACAAGGAAAATAGTGTCTCTCTGACAAGCACCGTGGGTCGAGCTGGCCTCCTTCTGCCGCATGAGAGGAACAATGGGAAAAACGCTAAAAAGAGAAAAAGACGATGCCAGAAAAATCGAAGGAGAAGACATGCATCAGCCTTAATCCAACCCGCCCAGACCAGGAAGAAGGCATATATGTCGGGGCCCGAAATTAGATGTGACCTAAGTAATAATGTTTTGCCAAAGACCTAGAAGCCACCCAATATACCATACGTGCACGAGGTTGTATGTATCTATCACTGTTGGGTGGCCCGTGATGCGGGCACATCAGTGACCATTTGTATTTATCATCATGACTCTTTATGTTGGAAAGAAATGCTAAGCCTCATTGATAAATATTATCAGGTGGATTCAATTAACACTTGTCTTATACACTTCATGTATCAAGAGGCAGAGCTACTACTTTACTTCTATGATATGTGTAGGACACTTGTTAAGCTATACAAGTCGAAAGTGAAGATGAGATGTGCTGGCGTCCAGCGGGAGGAGAGGGAGGAAGGATCACGGCACAAATCAAAATACACAAGTGTCTACATACATATTTGGAAAGTATATCGAGTCTAATTTCCAACAAATCAAATGGTGCACGATTTGGAGCTTTCAAGAGAAAGTTATGGCCATGGAAGTAAAGGTTGCACGAGCTGTCTCAGACTACACACGAGAATTGACATACTTGAAGAATCTAGAGTTTATATCGCAAGTATTGGTGGAACACTATACTACTATAACCATCCAAAGGTTACTAATGCCATCCTTATTTGGTTCCACATGGATTTGGAGCGAAAAAGGCAAGGAAACAGAAGATGGAAATGATTTGGCTTGATTCAGATTCGGTTCGGAACAGCCAGGAGGTCCGAATTTAAAACAGCTGTGGTTTCCTCATACGAACTCCAAATTAGGCAAATAAGTACTTGTTGGAAAGATAACTCTGAGTACTTTCCAACAGATATACGCCCATCTACAGATTCCTTTTGATATGTCCATAATCATCAAAACAAGTCGGAGGTTGTATCTATTCTTTTTCAAATAGAGTCCTATAACTTAGGGAAGTTAGAGTTAGGTTGGATTTTGACCCTAACACTAGGGTGGACGTCCTAGAATCTTTATATACTGCTGTACTTCGTGGCTTTTAGTCTCAGACCAATTTATGCATAAGAATTGAAACATAGCTATTGATTGTTCTTTCGTTCCAGCGTTCATGCGAGGATAGCTGAGAAAGGATTAGGCGATTGTGTTTATTCTGCAATTCAAAGTCAAGCCGTCATTTTGTTGGGAATTGGGGACTTGACAATCGTTGCTCGTGGTCTCACAACAATCATCTACTGGTTTGTTTGGGCATTTTTTGAAGAGTTGAGGGTTCGTGCATTGGCGCGGATGTTTAGCTAGCGAGATCATCTATTCATACCATCTATCCACGGTTCCTCACCGAGAAGATCGGGCCGCCCCGTATCAGCCCGACACCGGACCCACATACCGTATGCGTACAAAGTCGTATGTATTTATCACCGTGGGTCAAGCCGGCTAGAAGCAAGCATTATTCAATCAGCCATAGACAATTCCAAGACACCATATAGAGCGTTGATGCCTATCTCTTATGTCAACCATTATATTCTATAGAAGAGCCTGACATATGTGTCCCCACCCTAACCTAGTCAGCCGAAGCACGAACTAGTGGGTCACCCGAAGGCCCGATACTTATATCCACACCCTGCCTAGCCGGTAACTGCATCTCAGCTAGCGGGTCACTCGACTAAGATAGAATAACAATGATCTCACTAGAGATTGACTCCAAATCTATATTGTCGCCCCATATACTTCAATTCATACACGCACGGTATATGGAGAGACGAATTCAACAATTTGGTAACCAAAAGATGAACTCTAAAGATAGATATATAGAAATAATAATCCACATCCCTTACAAATGGAAAATTTAAATAATTACAAGCAAATGACCCGTAAGTCACAGTTATCAAGTTAATACATAAATTCAGCAACAAAAAATAAATAAAGCAGAAACCCCGTGATCTATGAGACCATCATTCAAATCCATAAAATGCCCACAAGATCTTAGCGAACTTGGTAAATGAAGCAAGTGGTGAACGCGACGATGATCTACACCAAATTTACCTGCAGGAATTGAATTCCCGAATGAGTACTTTCGTACTCGCAAACTGCTAGTGTGCTCATTCCAAGTTAATTTAAGCATGGCATAAAATGTAAATAAGTTATAAGCAATTGATATTGCGGTAATGAATTAAGCAAATTTGATTATACAAGTCTAGATACCGTCAGGACCAGCAGTTATTCCCGATAATGGGCTACCCACCCATCATCAATTCAAGTTAAGTGAAAATTTATCATGTTCTCTCTCTAAGTCTACCCCGATTTAGAGACATCCTAGGATGAGGCTACCCACCTCAGTTTCCAAGACAAGTGAGGTCGAGGTAGGGCTAACCACCCTCACCTCGCATACAATTCGTGTTATTCTCTCTAAGTCCTCCCCGTTAGGGAGATCCCGGGATAAGGCTAACCACCCTTGTTCTCGGGTCAAGTGGTATCGAGTAGGGTTAACCACCCTAACTTCGAAAGAGAGATGCTCCGATAAGATTGTGGGTGCATGGGTGGCTGACCATTACCCTTCCCAACTCCCATCGACCGCGCTCTCAACATGGGTGAAGAAAAAGTCCAACGACACCGGTATCAGTTTAGGCTAACCACCTGACGATCCATCTGTTGGTAGCAATTTCTGGCTCTCGCAACTCACTTATTAGGGTTCAAGTATTTGATTAGGTGATCTAAGGGATACAACCACACGAATCAATAGCAAACAACCATGACGTAAATTAACTGGAATATTCCAACAAGCGTGCAAACTTGCTTGATATCTTTGTGAAGATGCATACGTATCCAAGTTCAACTACGAAAGAAATTTGAGGAGGCCGAAATATTAATAAGAATCAAATAACCTCCAAGAGAGAGAAAATAGAATCTCAGAAATCATGTTAAGCAATGTAAAAATGCATGGAATGCAATTATGATGATTTAAGAGAAAGAATGGAATTAACCTAAGCATGTTGTTATCTACTCCACATTTTTGGTTTGGTTTAAGATACGAGGTATGACCTTTGTCGATGTTTAGATCTGGCAATATTGAATATAGGGCAGCGTGAGCACAGCAGATCCAGATGGGTGCACACGGGAGACAAAGTTTAGACAGGTTCAGGCCCTCAAGAAGAGGTAATACCCTACGTCCTGTGTTTGGTGGTTGGTATTGCTTGTATCCCGAGTGCCGCAAGACCTCGAGAACAGATCTCTAGGTTGCTAGGGCTATGTGGATATGAAAATACGAGAACGTATGTTGCCTCGTGTGGATCTCTGCCGATCGGAAGGCCCCTACCTGGCCTTATATAGGTGGCCGGGGTAGGGTTACAAGAGTCCAGATAGGTTTACAGATTGATTTCCTAGTTAGTTACAACTGAATTCGGGCTTGCCGGCAGGTACTTATTCCTGTCTTGTACTCCAAGTTGATGAGGCGCCCCCATGTAGAAGTCGGACTCTGAGTAGTCGGCCTGACCCATCCTGTGTCCAGAGAGTCGGCTTTGTCCTTCTTGATGATACCTGGGTACTATGCCATCATCAATAACCCCCGAGTCCTTCACAATCCGACTGCAGTTCGTCATGATAATGCTCAAGCCGAGTGCCTTTGCCTCCTTCCTTTTTTCCGAGTAGGATCTGCTTAGGTGCGCCCTTTTTGTTGCCTACAGGAAGATTGCGAGGGACTCATGGAACTCCTATAGAGCAGAGATAATAAGCCGAGTAATATTCACCCGTAGGGCAGGAATATCATGGTTGTTGAGTTAATAACGGGTAAGTTCTGGTGGTATCCAGTCATTTTTAGCGGATGGAGACCAGTTGATAGCCCAGCGGGGGACATACCATGAATCCCGACTGAATTCCCGAGTGGCATCTAGTTTCCTGAGTGGCCCGGGTCCAGCTAGTGTCCCTCTGGGGGAATGCCCTCGAAATTCACGTCAGAACCAGAACACAAGCTGTAGCGCTTCGGTCCCGAGTGACGGAGCCTAAGGCCTGGACGTTCCACTGAATCCGGAAATTCCGGATCCCATAGATTCTAAGGTAAAGTCCCCGAAATGTCCGGGTGAAGAAACCGGTGGCTCCGAGTTGCTTGGTATCCGACTAGTGGCCTGCTGAAGGCGCACCACAATTGCCCTTCACTCGGGTGTATTCAAATGATTGCGTTCCTCTAGAGACCAACCATTGAAACCCTTCAAAACCACAACGTTCAGTTTCGAGTTATTCGGTAACCGACTAGTGACCCGTTAAAGGTATGTTACAGTCACTCTTTATGTGGGGTGTATGCAAACGGCCCGTTAGTCCCGAAAGACCAACCGTTGAAACCCTGGTCAGACGGATGTTGGAAACAGTAACGCCTCCTCGTGGAGACGGAAGATTCATGCGGTGAGTGCGGAGGAGTTACGCCGTGGAAGTGGAAAGGTCATCCCGTGGGGGCGGAAGATTCGCACCCGCCAGGCTGTCTCTTCTTTAAAACCCGGTCCGTTCACACCGGCTCCACTTTCACGCTTTGTCTCTTCTGCGGCCGAGAGCCCCACCGTGCAGCAGACTCAAATCGCTGTCAATCCCGCATCCATCTCGCCACCATTTAGATTCTATGCCGTCGCCGTTCTGCGCATCTGCCTCCTCATCCTAGCCAGCCGAACCCCGATTAGGCATTCCAAAGAAAACCTAGATCGGGTCTGCCGCCACTAAATGCCCGCCTCCAACTGGGAAGTGGATCTGATTGAAGAGGAGGAAGACGCGGTGGTGTGGGCATCCCTCAACGAGAACACCTCCTCCGCTGGTTCGATGGCGCCTTGGACCAAATCCACCGCGACGGAGGCCCGGCTGCGCACCTTGGTGGATGCGGGAGTGCTTCCGCCGAGGAAGCTGATCGAATGGCGTCCCACCGTCGGAGAGGAGGTCCCCACTCTGAACACCGGTGAGCTCGTCGTCCACAACTCTTTCTTCCACCGTGGCCTCTCTGTCCCGGTGCACCCTTTCTTGCGCGGGCTCCTATACTTCTATGGGCTGGAGCTGCACAATCTCAACCTAACGGGATGCTCCATGTGGCGTGCTTCATCACGCTTTGCGAGTGCTTCCTCGGGATCGAGCCGCACTTCGCGCTGTGGAAGCAACTATTCATCGTCAAGCCTCAGCCGAGCAAGAACAGTCCAGCCGTAGTCGGGGTACTGGATTTCAGCTGAGGCCGGGGGCCGTCAAGTATTACCTCGAGCTGCCATTTTAGACCTCCAACAAAGGATGGCACTCGGACTGGTTTTACTGCAGCAACCCGAGCCCTCACTCCCAGGGTTCGTGGGTCAGCCTCCTGAGATTAGGGTGAGTTGGACGGAGCTTCTGCTAGAATGGGAGCAGCCTGCAGTCGAGGTTCTCATGGCTCATCTCTCCCAGGTGCTCCAGTCGGGGGTCACTGGGATCGGCATTGTAGCAACCTTCATCAGGCGTCGAATCCAGCTTGCGAAGCTTAGGGTCCACCCGATGTATGCGTACACCGGCCAGCAAAATGTGACCCGGGAGTCAGTTGACGACCTCACGGAGGAGGAGGTCAAGCGCCGAGTCGGGAGGCTGATGGCCCAGGGTGCAGATCTGGACACCTCCAGACACCCGGCGCCCCATAACTGTGCCAACCCTCCGAGTCAGGTAACCAGTCAGTCCTCCGACTTCATCATTTGTAGTATATGTTTCAAGCGAGTCATACTCGGTCTTCGTCTATGCCCCCTGACTTCGCAGGATCTATTCGGGTTCAGTTCCTCAGCTCCCCTTCCAGAGAAGGAGATCTGGAACTAGCCCCAATACGCCAACATCCCTAGTAGTGGGCAGCCGTTGTAGGGAAGCGCCCAGCCGTCGTCTGCTGGTGCTGGATCGTCAGGGGAGGTGCCTCTGCGTCGAAGGAGCCTAGCGCTCCTTCGCCGGTTGTAACATCGGCCCCTGAGGAGGAAGCCCAAGAAGACGAAGATGATGTCCCCCTCTGTATACATCGAAAAAGGGGGACAGCCACCGACGCCGCCCCGAGGGGTTAGGACGGCTCCTCCGCCCAACCTACCCCGATGGCGCCAGCCGCCGCTGCCGCCAAGGAGACTCCTCGGGCGGCTGAGGATGAAGTCCCCCCCGAGCGGAGGGGGAAGAGGTCCGCCAATGCCACCTTCGGGGGGCAGAGCGGTTCTTCGACATCGCCGACTCCACCGGCCGCCGCACCGAGGCAGCAGGCTTCGGGGCCCAAGAAGCGTGTCCCCGTTCCCCGATCCGTCAAGTAAGCCACCGAGTGAACATCTCCTACTTATTTTGTCTTCATACGGAGAAAAACTAACGAACTGGATGCTTCTGTAGGTCTAGGAGGACGGGGGATATTCCAAAGGACTTGCCGAGTGCCCCGGGGTCCGGTGAAGGGGGGAGCCAGTCGGGACCAGATGCCTGGCCCTCGTCTCCTCCAAGGGGGGCCGCAACTCCTTCCCCACGGCCTTCTCCCCGACAGGACGGCACGCCCTTGGCTTCACCTTCCGCTTCTCAGCCAGAGAGGCCCAGTGCTGGAGCGCCGGCCCCAACTACGTCAGAGGAGGCGGGCCCGAGTCTGGCGGGAGCCGTCCCGTTGGACCGCAGGGGCAATCTGCGATGCCGATGGAGGAGGTCAAAATCGACCGCGTGCCCCCTCCTCTGCCGGGCTCCCAGCTGGCGATCCAGCCGCTACGGGTCCGACAAACGGACCCCGCACGGCCGAGCGAAGTCCTCCGGGAGATCGATGATGTCCGGGAGGCGGAAGAATGGGACAAGGCGATGGACATCGCCGCCCATCTTGGAGAGACGCTCCCGGCGCTGTTGAAGATGGCGAGGGAGAGCGCCAACCTGCTGAACGGCAGACTGCGGCCGTTGATCCAGGTAAGGCTTTCGCCCTTGCATTTCTGTTTTTGTTATTCTGCCTGTGAGTGCACCGATGGTGCACCCACTGGGGAGGGTCCTTTCTTTATTCTGTAGATTTTACTTTGGGTGCACGATCAGTGCACCTAGAGGGTGTAGCCCCCGAGCCTTCGATCGATTAGAATAGTCGGGCGGAGGGTGCACGATCAGTGCACCTAGAGGGTTAGCCCCCGAGCTTTAACTGGGTTCAGGGAACCGAGTGGTGCGTCTTCACGATTTTTTCAGGTAGCTAACTTCCCTTGATGCTTCTTGCAGACTTTGACCAAACGTTCTATGGACAAGACCGAGTTCCTCCAGGAGCACCTCTCGGCCTTCGACCGACTCGGCCAGCGCAAGGCCGAGATGGATAACTTGAGGGGGAGCCTTTAGGCGACACAGGAAGTAGCCCGTCTGCGGGGGGTCAAGATTGCAGCCCTGAGAAGGGGCCTCTCCCAAGAAGCCGCCTGGGCTCAAGGTGAGGAAGCTGAGCTTCTTTGATCATTTTTTGTTTCTTGCCGTGTTGACTTGCCTTCTGCAGCTGCTGAATACGAGGCCTCCAAGCTCAGGGAGGAGCTTGAGGCGATGAAGGCCCGCGTCAGTCAACTTGCCTCCGTCGAAGACCGTGCCGCCAAGCTTCAAGAGGAGCTCGGGGCGAAGAAGGCCCGAGTCAGGCAGCTGGAGGAGGAGGCGACCGTCATCGACGGTAGCCTGAGACGGGCTTTGGACGCTGTCGAGTCGGCCAACAAGAGGGCCGCAGACTCTGCCACCGGTAAGTTCTTGACTTAGGTCTTTGTTCGGTCAGGGCCCGTTGATCCCCTTGCTAATGCCTTTGTTTTGTCTTCGTAGCTTTCCAACTGCGCATCAATAAGATCAGCGAGACGGCCGAGTCCCTAAAGACGGCAGGTCGGACAGCCTGTGATGCTCTGTGGGAAAACGACCCGTGCCGAACCACGCGGATGTGATCACGGAGCATCTTCGATGGGTGCCCGATAAGGCTAGGTGGCTGCAGAGGGACGCTGCGCGATCTGGAGCTGTGTTGTTGCTCGCGGTGGTGAAGTCCCCACTACCTGTTGCTTGACATGGAAGTAATAGGGGAATGGTATGCTGCCGACGTTCCCGACGAAGAAGTCCCGGAGCTGATGAACGCGGTCGAAGGCACGGCACACTCCCTCGTCGATCGTGCCGATCTGTAGGGATAAACATGTGTGTCAACTGCTCGGGAAGTCTGAGTGAATATTTGTTCAGGCATTTTTTGTAGAGAACTTGGCTTAAAGCCTATCATCTTTCTTTCTTCGTAAAAGATTTGTTCGTGTGTAGGTTAATCCGTTGTATGTGCTCTTGCCGATCCTTCGTAGCCCCCTTGGCGTAGAGAGTAGCTGTGGGCTGTTTCCCATTTAGCGCAGGGTTGTGGTGTAAACCGGCGATCGAGAGCAAAGAGTTAACGTCGGATTGTATACACAGTACTAAAATAAGTTGCCCGAATGAAAAGAAATCCCGAGTGCATTTGGGTGCACCCAGGGTGGTGTAGCCCCCAAGTGTCCGTTATGCGCGGCCGTGAACGTGCATAGCGGACCAGTCGGGAACTCCGAGATTTGCTTCAAATGGAGCGAACAAAATTTAGGCATAGAAGCGATGTAGCTGTTTGATATTCCATGCGTTGGTGATGATGTTGCCGTCGTTATCCTTTAGTCGGTAAGCCCCCAGGCATAGTACTTCGGCGACCACGTACGGACCCTCCCACGGTGGTGAGAGCTTGTGCTTGTATTTGTTGGATTGGACTCGGCGTAGAACCAAGTCGCCAGTGTTGAATGAGCGGCCGCATACGTGCCGGTTGTGACAGCGTCGTAGGCCCTGCTGGTACTTTGCCGACCGAAGGAAAGCAACTTCACGTGCTTCTTCGAGCTGGTCGATAGCATCTTGTCTTGCTTCCGCTGACTCGGCCTCAGTATAGGCGCGGATGCGCGGAGACCCGTGGTTCAGGTCAGTAGGCAGCACGGCCTCTGCTCTATATACCATGATGAAAGGTATGTACCTAGTTGATCGGTTGGGTGTAGTCCGCAGGCTCCAAAGTACCGAGGGCAATTCGGCTGCCCATTTACCCGTAAATTTCTTCAGGCGCTGGAAGATCCGAGATTTGATGCCTTGCATAATCAAGCCATTGGTCCACTCAACCTGCCCATTGGTGCGTGGGTGTGCCACGGCAGCGAAGTTGAGGCCAATGTTGTAGTCATTGCAGAATTGGAGGAAGGCACCGCCGGTGAACTGAGTGTCATTGTCTGTGATGATGCTATTAGGAACGCCGAAATGATATACTATGTCCCGGAAGAATTTGATGGCTTTTTCAGCGGTGATCGTGGCGACTGGCTTGACTTCAATCCACTTGGTGAACTTGTCGACGGTGACGAAGAGATGTGTGTAATCCTCGGGAGCCTTTTTGAGGGGACCAACCATGTCCAGACCCTAAACGGCAAAAGGCCAGGTGATCGGGATAGACTGGAGTGCTTGAGCCGGCAAGTGTGTCTATCGGGCGAAGTATTGGCATCTCTCGCAAGTGCGCACAATGTGCTCAGCATCGAAAATGGCAGTTGGCCAGTAGAATTCTTGTCGGAAGGCTTTACCGACTAATGACGTTGGCGCCGCGTGGTGCCCGCAAACTCCCGAGTGAATATCGTGCAAAAGTTGATTCCCCTGTTCTTGAGGTATGCATCGCTGGAATATTCCAGAGACGCTCTTCTTGTAGAGTTCGCCCTCGACGACGACATAGGCCTTGGCATGCCTCGGTCTGATCCGGTGGGAGAGTGTCTCGCATGAGGTAGTCGAGGGAGGGCGTTGCCCAGTCGGGGGTGATGGCGAACACTTCTTGCGGAGTCTATTGAGTGCTATCAGATCCTTCAGGTTGTGGTTCGGTGGTCTCGGGCGCTGTCTCCGCTTTGATAGAGGGGGCATGCAACTCCTGGAGGAAAACTTCAGCCGGGATGACATCCCGAATAGACCCCAGCTTGGCGAGCGCGTCTGCAGCTTCTTTGCCTCGGCGGAGGACATGCGTGATTTCGAGGCCATCGAACTTGGCTTCCAGCCTGCGCACCTCTTGGCAGTAGGCTTCCATGGCTGGGTCTCTGCATGACCAGTCCTTCATCACCTGCCTGACCACCAGTTCGGAGTCTCCGCGGGCGAGGAGCCGGCGGATCCCGAGTGAGGTCGCAATGTGTAAGCCATGTAGTAAGGCTTCATATTCGGCGACATTGTTGGACGTCGGGAAGTAGATCTGTAGCACGTACTTGAAACGTTCTCCTCGTGGAGAAATGAGCACAACGACAGCCCCCGCGCCATAAAGCATCAGTGAGCCGACAAAGTAGAATGTCTAATGCTCGAGGTCAACGACGGAGGGTGGGGACTGGACTTCTGTCCACTCGGCCATAAGTCAGCAAGAGCTTGAGACTTGATAGCCGTGCGGGGGCGTAAACTATGCTAAATGCCATTAGTTCCATCGCCCATTTAGCGATCTGTCCTGTGGCGTCGCGATTGTTGATGACATCAGCAATCGGGAAGGAACTGACCACTGTGATAGGGTGTCCCTGGAAGTAGTGGATTAGTTTCCAAGAAGTTATGAACACGCATAAATGATCTTCTGTATTTGTGGGTACCGCGCCTTGGACTCGGAAAGCACTTCACTGATGAAGTAGACCGGGCGCTGAACTTTCTGGATATGACCTGGCTCGGAGCATTCGACGACCATGACGGTACTGGCCACCTGGGTAGTTGCTGTGATGTAAAGGAGCAGCTGCTCGTTGGGCATCGGGGAGACCAGTACCGGGGACGTGGTCAGGAGATTTTTCAGCCCATCGAGGGCGTCTTGAGCCTCAGACGTTCATGTGAAGTTATCTGACTTCTTAGGAGCTTATAGAGGGCATGACCTTTTCGTCGAGTCGGGAGATAAATCGGCTGAGGGCCGCCATGCACCCGGATAGCCGTTGGACGTCCTTGAGGCTTTTTGGTGGTCCCATTCTGACGATGGTGTCGATCTTCTCCGGGTTAACCTCGATTCCTTGAAACGATGAAACCGAGTAGCTTTTCCGAAGGCACTCTGAACACGCACTTTTCTGGGTTGAGCTTCATGCTGAATCGCCTAAGGTTGGAGAATGTTTCCCCCAAGTTGGTTAGGAGATCTTCTTTCTTCTCGGACTTGACCACCACATCATCGACGTAGACTTGTACGTTCCTGCCGATCTGTTCCTGGAGGCAGCGCTGCATGCACCGTTGGTACATGGTGCCGGCGTTCTTTAGGCCAAAAGGCATGGAGACGTAATAGAAAGCCCCGAATGGAGTGATGAATGATGTCTTGATCTCGTCATCCTCCTTCATCTTGATCTGATGGTAGCCCGAGTAGGTGTCAAGAAAACATAGAATTTCGTAACCAGCCGTGGAGTCGATCATCTAGTCGATGCGAGGTAGTGTGAAA